>PVKS010043350.1:0-14933 GCA_004027875.1 Aplodontia rufa | reverse complement strand
AGAAGAAGAAGAGGAGGAGGAGGAGGAGGAGAAAGACGAAGAAAAGCTAGAAAGAAAAGACTTTGACCTTATTTCTCTATTTTTTTTTCCACCCAAAAGAGGATAAGATCCTAGGAGGTGCAGCTGTAATCTACTGAGAGTGACTTTGGTAAAACTAACAATTTTAGTTAGGAGGACTTTAGGACTTTGGTGTAATTGTAGAGTCACTGAAACAGTTCTGAAGTATCCCACGAATTTTATTTAGACTTTCCTATGTGAAATCCAGTGTATCAGGTTCTATGAAAACCAAACTCACTCTTAGTTGACCTAACATTTGGTACTAAGAAGTGACGCACTTTAAGTCACAGGTCTAATACAGGAACTGGCTTAGGGAAAGGGGTGCACCTTTGCTGGATAGGTTCGGGGCAGTCAAACCTGGATTTGCAACTTGGTTTGTGTCTGCTACTTACTGGTTTGTGATTCTGATCAAATTATTTAATCTAAGATTTAGGGTTTTTTTTAAAAATCTCAATCCTGGGTAATGAAAAGACTGATCCTGTAACATTATTTTGCACATTTAAGACTCTTTTATGCAGGGATAAAGCATTCACTGACCCAGCGGTATCAATTAGTTGTAGCTCTTGAAGAGTCAAAGGTCAGCTGGAGCCACTTGGTCTTTCTAAGACATGAAATTTATCTCGAATCCCTTATTCCACAGCCCCGTGAACATTCAGAGGCTGCTGTGGTGGGCAACTCGCAACATGGCCCTAGTGCTCCCTGACTTTTAGTATTCATGTTTTTATATAACTTCCTCCTTTGAGCAGGGGCTGAACCTACTGAGTTTTTTTTTTTCTTTAAAGAGAGAAGGACAGAGAGAGAGAGAGAGAGGGAGAGAGAATCAATTTTTATTGAGTTTTTCACATGGCTTTTGTTGCTCTGACACTTAGTTGCATATGTGGGTGCTGGGGTTTGAACCCTTGTCCTCTTCTTGCATGCCGGGTAAGCACTGTGACCGCCGAGCCACCACTCCAGCCCTCGCTGACTTACTTTTAATAAACAGAATATAGTAAAATTGAAGGGATGACACCTCTGTGATTAAGTCACAAAAGGTGGTGACTTTGGTTTTGCTAGTAGACTGCATTGCCTTCTTGGTTTGGACACTTTGGTGAAACAAGCTACCATGTGCGAAAGGCACATGTGCAAGAAACCAAATGTAAACTTTGGCCAATAAGCAGAGAGAAAATGGATTTAGCCAACACCCATGTGAGTTTGGAAGACACTGTCCCATCCAGCCTGCTGATGAGACCTCAGCCTTAAGGACATCAACCTTTTCATTGTAGGTTTGTAAAAGATCCTGAGATGGAGGACTCCGTAAGCCATGCCCACAGAAAATAGTGAGACAATAAAAATGTGTTGCTGCACACTGCTAATTTTTTTCTAGAGAGTGACAGAGAGAGAGAGAGAGAGAGAGAAAGAGAGAATTAATTTTTATTGATTTTTTTCAATCTGGTTTTTGTTTTTCCGACACTTAGGTGTGTACGTGGTGCTGGGTTTCAAACCTGGGTCCTCCCACATGCCAGACAAGTGCTCTAACCGCTGAGCTACCACCCCAGTCCCCACACACTAAGTTTCGGGATAATTTGTTATACAACGTAGAACTAACAAACTTCTTTCACCTTAACGATCTTGCCTTGTGCCCCTTCACCTAGATTCAATTAGTTTGTGGAGAGTGGGTGGGAGGAGGAGTATCAGATTGGAGTTGAGACCCAGAAAGGAAAGATTTGGCCTCGCATGTCAGGGCCTTGTGCTAGGTACTTGTCCTAGGTATGTGGGAGTGATACCATCCCAGAGGTGGAACACTAGAGTTCAGGGCAAAATGTTGGCGATTGGGATGGAGTGGAAGGGATGGGGGGCCAAGTACTCAGGATAAGGCATGACACTAATGATGGAAGTTATAAGTGAATAACTATGGTCAGGTGCATCTACATCCAAACAGAGACTTCTCCTCTTCTTTGACATTAGCCTCGTCACTGGTCCATCTTGTCCTGCTGGGTTTTATATTAGGAAGTGGTAGGGCTGGGATTCCATCCAGCCTTGCTGACTCCAGTTCAGGGCCTGTTCTGCAGGGGCTAGGCAGCGCCACACCCAGTAGACATCCATCTGGCCTTTGAAGGAGAGAAGAGGAATTGCAAGAACACACAGAAAACCCCAAATTTACCAGTTGTGGGAACCAAGGCAAGTCATTCACTTTCTTACCAGACATCCACAAAGATGATCCACTTAGCTCCAGCTCTGGGAATGCTTCCCCTTCCACCACTACTCTCAATGAAACAACTCTGACTTCAGTGTCCAGGGGTCTCTGCTCTAAGCTGATCTCTCCCCATATTCTCAGAATTCTGTGTTCGCCTTTCTTAATAATCTTGGGGCTAGAGGAGTTTGCTTTTTTGTCTTATTTCTACAATTCCTTTCTCTCTCAATTTCTCATAAAGGTGAAAACATATTCACTCTCCCCTGTAGATTACAACAAGAGCAACTCTCTCTACCCCAAAGTCTTCTCTGGTCTTCTCTTTTCTTTAAGGCTCCCGTAGGTTGGGTTTCATCCCAACCACTTCAGTGGAACTGTGCTCACCAGGGTCACCATGAACCTCTAGACACTAATTCATGGACACTTTTCTGTCCTCATCGTCCTTGATATTTCTGTGGCATCGACACAGCGGTCCACTTGCTCCTGGACACACAATCTTTGCTGAGATTTCATGAGACCACACTCTGCTGAGTTTCTTCCTTATGTTCTGACTTTCCTGAAAATGAGCTCTGTCCTAATCTCTTCTTTTATCCACGCCCTGTATGTGCACTTTCTCTTGGGATCCCGACCTATCTCATGGCTGATGACACCAACATCTGTATTTTCAATACAGATTCATTCATTGAAATTTAATTGCTCACTAGAAATTTGTTTGTATGTATCAAGAATTTTAACTTTGACATGGTCAAAAAGTAGCTCATTTCCCCCAAAAGCGGGTTTCTCCTTTTTGTGTTGCTTAGCTTGTTGAATGCCACTAACCCATCCAGAAACCTGGGTATCATTCTAGACTGTTCTTTTTTGACCCCTTGCATTTTACAGTAGGTCAAATACAAAGTTCTTTGATTTGAAATCTGAAATTTCTCTCAACTACATCCATTTCTACCCACCCCCACTGTTATCACCTGAGACCCAGCCACTGCGTAATCTCACCTTTAATATCAGGATCATTTTAAAAACTGGTCTTCTACTTACACTGCTGATTTTTGCTCATTGACTCTCCTTGCTGCAACCAGAATAGTCCTCTTAAGACAGAAACCTGATCACGGTTAAAGCCCGTCTATGGCCTTTCGTTACCAGTTGGTTTCTTTAATAAGCCTTGAAATTTTCCTCATTCTCTGGCCTTAACCTTTGCCCATGGCTAGTCACTTTTCATCCCACACTTTATATCCATTCTAACACAGAGCTTTCAAATTGGCTACCCATTGGCCCATTAAAACCCACAGGTGTGTTTTATTTGGCATATACTCTTTATTTTTTTAAGTTGAGCCGGCATTTAAAATCAGGGAATTTCTCATAAAATTCCAGGTTTTCAGATTCTTTTGAAAAATTGGAATAGACATGAACACCCCACCTCCCCCCATTCTTGCACGGCCACAGCGTGTTGAAGCTGCGTGCTGGTGGTCCCTCTGGCTGAGCACCAGCTCTCTAGACTCCAAGTGTCTGCCGTCCCCTCTGTGGCATTACGTTGAATATCAAGCCAATTTGCCATCAGGGTTCTGTTTTCTCTGTTTGCAGAGCTCTGATTCACTCCCCTCTACCCAGTCAGCTCCCACGTTTGCTTGGGTTTTATTCTTTTCATCACTTCCCCAGGGACATCTTTCCTGAGTCCTAGGGTTCTCTTTACATGGTCTCATAACACAAAGCAAGAGCCTTTCCTATACCGGGGCACTGATTATTGCTCCAGAAAGAAGGGAAGGCAGGCTTTGAGGTAGCAAAGAGAGAATAAAAGTGGAGCCTATCAATATTTATGACCTCCATATCCCTCTGCAAAAGCTGACTTACCCAACCCTTATAATGTGCCACCTAGATCAGGTGGCAAAGGAATTCCCAAGCCGTGTTTTCTGGTTGCTGTCCTCAAGCTCTCTATGCTAGGGAAAACCAAATCAATTAACAGTTGATATGTGCTTAAGAGGTACTAGGCACTGTGCTAGGAACAGGACTTGTATAAATAAGTACGACACAGTTTTTATCCCAAGAAGAGTACAGGACCCAATGAGAAAATGTGCATGATTGCGAACAACTAGAAAAGAATTTTTTTTTAAAGAGAAGTACAGTGAGAGAGAGAGAGAGAATTAATTAATTTTTATTGAATTTTTCACATGGCCTTCGTTGCTCTGACACTTAGTTGTGTACGTGGGTGCTGGGGTTTGAACCCATGTACTTGCGCATGCCAGGCAAGCGCCGTAACCACTGAGCCACGGCTCCAGCCCCTAGAATAGAATTGTTAAGAGTACAACAAAGGTATACACTCGAGGGACAATAGGAATGTGGTTGCAGGAGGGGTGTTTTCTGCTGAAGAAATCAGGAAAAGCTATTAATAGAAAATGCAGGAATGAAATGTAGGATAGGCAATCCCACCATAACAGAAAGTCGGAAGGAAAGCCCAGAGGGGATGTAGATCTAGTCCATCTGGACTCTTTCATGTTAAAGGACTTATGTTAGCAGAGTTTCAAAACACACAGGGCAAAGTCTGTAGAACTGAAAGAACAAACAGGCAGTTCTGGTTATTATTGGACATTTCCAGGCTCCTTTCTTACTAATTCTTGCCCTGGAGAAATCACTCAACCATCTGCAAACTTCATCTGCTCATCTGTAAAGTTGGGGCAGTGCTAGTCCAGGCACCCAAATAGGGTGGAAAAAGTTAGCAGTCTCTTCTTGAAAGCTGTACAAATGCAAGACTTACCACATTCCTCATCATCACATAGTCAACAAACAAGCCAATAAACTGTTGAACACATTTACTTTGACCCAGGTGCTAGGCTTGATGTTGAGTCCAAGAGAGGTCTCAGAGGATATGCATGAGTAGATAGCAGTCTGGTATGGATGACAGGCACCAAAACTTAGGTGTTACATATTTATATGTTATATGCATATACCATTGTATATACCTTCCATGGTGGTGCAATGTTGACAAGCTTTACATAGTAATTGAATGAGCAGCAGAGGGCATGATGTATCACCAATGCCCATCGTGCCAAGGAAGCAATTTATTCAACAAATGTTACCTCCAGGGTGCTGGTTCTAGGGCTGTGTAAATGGTGCATCTGGCAGAATCTCTCTGTGGAACTCACAGTCTTGAGGCTCGGTGTGTGTGCGTGGGGTATAGCATTCCGATAATAAATAAGTGAACAAATAAATAAACAAGATTAAATTAAATAATGAAAGTTCTTGGAGGGAAATATATAGGGTCAGATAACAGATACCAATGAGAACAACTTCAGACACAGTAGCTGGAGAAGGGCTCTTTGATAGAGAAGCCTGAAGGCTGAGGAGGCTGCCAGGGCACAGGGAACGGATCAGTGCAGAGAAGAGGGATCGAAAGTGTTTGGGAGGGAAACACAGCAAATGGGACTATATTCATTATTTTCTATTAATTGGTGGCTGAGGGACTCTGCTGTGCAAAAAGCACACATAGGAAAAATCAAGTTCTGTGCAGATTTCTTAGACAGGGGGATCCCAAGGATGCAGGAACCAGTAGCCTGCAGGTGTTAACCCCACAAGGGAATAATTTGGGAGGGACAGGGCCATTTCTCCCCAGTCCTTTCTGAGCCTCTCCCCCATCTCCCATCTTCTCCCAATCCCCTGGGAGTATTTTGTCTATACCACTCATTCTACCCTGAGGTGTTTGAATTAAAGTAAGCATTGTGGAAGACTGGAAACCCTGAAGATCCGAAAGAAATTTGGCTCTGATATAGGAAATTTAGACACCACTTGGAGACTGTTGTTGGGCAGGAGAAAGGAGACCACTACTGCAGTGGTCCCTCATGCTACCAGTCCCAGAGCAGAGGGGTGCTCTCAAGAGTTCCTTCCACCTGTGTTCCCACCCTTTCATGGCAGCTCTGGGATTCTGTCCTTCCTGGACAGTGCTGGAGAAGGAAACGCTTTAGCTTTTGGTTCTATGGAGGCGGTGAGGTGGGGTGGGGCTGGGGGTTTCCAGCCTGCTCTGAGCTGTGCCTGAGTGATGTATGTGTGGAGCTCTGTGTACGGATTCCAGTTTGGGGAATGTTTTACATAAAGTGAACAGTCTAGCCAAGTTCACTTCCTCTCTCATCTGCCCCTTTCTGAGAAATCTAGTGTCCTTTCCCTCCAAGCCAAGTCCTCTGCTTGTCCATTGCGTCCCTCCCTGGATAGAAAAAGGGACACTGGGAGCCAGGATGAGCCGCCCCCCCCCCCCCCAGCCCGGTTGGGAGCCCTGGGGCACCCCTGGGCTCAGATGCCTCTCGGATGAGGTCACATCCTTTCCCTCCCTGGATGAAAGGCAGGAGGAGACTGAAATGTATGCAGAGCGGGAAGCGCCAGGCTTTGCTTGGCCGGGGCTGGAATTACATAATAGTGATGTGGGAGATCGGGCCCACCTTCCAGCTCTCCCCAGGGCGGAAGGCGAAGCCCAGTCGCTAGTGAAGTCCCGGACTGTCTGTCCCCCAGGCGCCAGGAGGTCCAGGACGCAGAGGGCGCACCCTGGCTGGAGCTAGGAGGACGCGACAGGGCGAGGGTGCCCAGGGGTTGGGAAGTAAGGGAACCTCAAGCCCAGAGGCAGGAAGAGCAAAGAAAGGAGGAGCCTCCTGGGGAAGGAGAAGGATGGAGTGAGAGGAGGGGATGGCTCTGGGTCCCATTCTCTGCAGAAAGGCAGCTGCAACAATTGTTACCTAGCCAGTGACAGTGGTGACAAATTAGATGGATAGAAGTGGCAGATGAAAGCATTCTCTGGAAAAGGATGAGAAAGTGAGGGAAAGAGAGAAAAACCAAGGGGACTTGAAGCAGGGAGTGGGACCCCCGTCCTCAGACGCCAGGGTCCCCCCTAGGGAGCCCGCCCTGGGGAGGAGAGCGGCTGGACCTGGAGTAAGGCCTTGGCATGGCCCTCAGATCATTTTGATAATGACCCATCAAGCCTCTGCACCATATTGACATTTTATTGACATTTTTATTATACATTGATAAATTACAGACATATATATTTTTGGGATACAGAGTGATACTGTGTTTTTAAATACAATGTGGAATGATCAAATTATGCTAATTCGCTTATCCATGACCTCAGATATTTTCTGGGTTTTTTTTGTTTGTGTGTTGAGAATATCTGAAATTTACTTTCTCAGAGATATTGAAATGTACAATACTCAATTGATTATATTGATTATGCAATGAGTCTAAAAATCAAACCTATTCCTCTTATCGAAGACGTTGATGGTCTCCCCATTCCGCTCTCCTCCCTCTGCCCAGCCTCTCTGGTCATCACCACTGAATCATTCTGCAATCCGCTTCTATACATCGAATTGTTTTAGATTCGACTTATAAGTGAGACCATGCAATATTTTTCTGCGTTTGGCTTATTTCACTTAGCATGATGTCTTCCAGTTCCTTCCATGTTGTCACCGATGACAGAATTGCTGACTTTCTATGGCTGATCGCTGTTCCATTGTGTATCTGTATACCACCTTTTCTTCATCCGCTGGTGGGCACCTATGTTGATCCCATAGCTTGGCGGTTGTGAACTGGACTTCAATGGAGATGGTTGTGTAGATATCTTTTGGACATACTGATTTCAAGTCTTTCAGGCAAAGACCCAGAAGTGGGATCGCTGGATCACAAGGTAGCTCTCCTCTTAGTTTTCTGCAGTGGCTACACTAACTTGCATTATCACCAGCAGCGTGGACTTAGGTCCTCTCCTTGGCAACGCTTATACTGCTTGTGGTTTTGTTTTGTTTTGTTTTGTTTTTTAAGAGAGAGGGACAGTGAGAGAGAGACAGAGAGAGAGAGAGAATATCAATTTTTTAATTTAGTTTTCATGTGGCTCTTATTGCTCCGAGACTTTGTTGTGTACATGGTGCTGGGGTTTGAACTCAGGTCCTTGCACATGCTGGGCAAGTGCTGTAACCCTTGAGCCACCGCTCCAACCCCCTGCTTGTGTTTTTTTTTTTTTTTAATTTTTAATTTTTGAACAACCATACAAGTTTTTAACAAAATAATATAAAATATGTATATATTCTGGATATTGCAATTACCCCCAGGAGTGCACCCCCCAATTACCCTCCCTTATCCCCCTTATCCCACCCTTCCCCTTCCCACTATATCTCTAAAAAAAGTATTAGGTTGTAAAACATTACATCTTATCTGGGTTTAACCCAGCTAATAGACCAACTTTCTCATTGTCCAGGGTCTAGTCCCCACCTCCACAGATGAGTGGAGACAATCAACCCTTAGTTCTCTGGGTTAAGTTGATTTTACTCAGCATGATCTCTTCCATAGCCGACCATTTACCTTCAAAGGCTGCAATATCATTGTTTCTAATTGCTGTGTAATAACTGCTTGTGTTTTTGATAATAGCCATTCTAATAGGTGTGAGGCGAGACTGCCTTGTGGCTTTAACTTCCATGTCCCTCATGACTAGTGACGTTGAGTATTTTTATGGAGTATCTGTTAATCATTCATCCATCACGAATACACTCATTTTGAAATATATGAAGTTAATCCCTTTGAACTTAATCAGATGGAATCTTGCTGTTTTATTTGTATCCTCATCCATAAGCTTGCCTAGCATTCACAAAGCCCTGGGTTTGCTCTCCAATACTGCAAAATAAATGAATTAGTTAATTAAATTGCACATATTAGCTGTTGAAAGTTGGAAGCTTTACATAGGTTTTTATTTGTTTTATTTTTATGCACTTGTACCCCACAGAATTTTATCAGGTTATATTTTTATGATTGAGAATATTTTATTGATAATTCTGTTATGTTGTTTCTCTGCCACAAAAGTATGTATCTGAATTAATATACAATTTTTATTCCTTTACACAATGTACATTTTTTTTTTGGTACCAGGGAATGAACCCATGAACACTCAACCATTGAGCTACATCCCCAACCTTTTATTTACTTTATTTTGAGACAAGTTCTCTAGAGCCTTGCTGAGTTGCCTGGAGCCTCTCAAAGTTGGTGAGGCTGGCTTGGAACTTGCAATCCTCCTGCCTCAGCCTCCCAAATTGCTATGATTATAGGCATGTTCCATCATGTCCAGCTGTGAATGATTATTAAATAAAGCATAAAATTTTACTGGAAATACATTTTCAGTTAACCCATACATCCATGAATGGATAATATTTATGTGATCCAACATCAATTTCATTCTCATATGTTTTACATATTGGAGGGAATTGTTACATATTCATATTCATGCATACATGGATATTGACATATTAAGTTAAGGCCGATCCTACTCCAGGATCTGCCCCTCCTCCTTCATCCATTCCCTGATCTCATGTCTCCTCTGTAATATGCCCACACTATCATTGGAAATGAACACATATATGTATATTAATTTTTTAAATTTCTGAGTTTCTCTGCTTGCCAGTGTATAGTTAGGCTTCTAATGAGAGTTAAGTGTTCTCAGTTGTATGGATAATCCTCCTTATCTCTCCCTCCCCTCACTGCCTCCCTCCCTTCTCCCCCCACCTTCATAGTTGGGGTTCCCCCAGCTTATGTGAAATTTCAACTACGGTGAGTTTATTACATAAACTCAGCTCACTTTCATCCTGTCTTCGGTTTTCACTTTAGCTTCCACATGTGAGAGAAAACTAGCCCTTAAGTCTCTGTGTTTGGGATATATCACTCAGCATAATTTTTTCCATTTCTCTATTTGTCTGCAAATGCCATGATATCGTTCTCTCAAGTAGCAGAGTATAACTCCATTGTATATATGTATATATATATATCAGTTTTTGAATACATTCATCCAACGAGGGGCATCTGGGTTGGTTCCATAGTTTAGCTGTTGTAAATTGAGCTGCTATAAACATTGATGTAGCTGTGTCTCTGTAGTATGCTGATTCCACCTCTTTTGGGAAAATGCCCAGGAGTGGGATAGCTGGGTCATAGGGTGGTTCCATCTCTAGTTTTTTTGAGGAGACTCCACACTGCTTTCCAGAGTGGCAGTACAAGTTTGCAGTCCCACCAACAATGTGCTAGTGTTCCTTTCTCCCCACAACCCCTCGAGCATCTGTTATTGTTTGTATTCTTCCTTTTTGCTATTCTGACTGGAGTGAGGTGGAATCTCAGTGAAGTTTTGATTTGCATTTCTTTGATTGCTAGCGATGTAGAAAATTTTCTCATATTATTGGCTTTTGGGACTTCCTGTTGACAAGTTTCCATCTTGTAACCTAGCCCATCTATTGATTGGATTATTTATGTCTTGGGTGTTCCTTTTTTAAAAAAATTCTTTTAGCTCTTTGTATATTCTAGATATATGTTGGAGGTGTAGCAGGCAATGATTTTCTCCCATTCTGTAGGTTCTCTCTTGACACTCTTAACTAATTCTTTAGTTGTGCAGAAGCTTTTCAGTTTAATGGTATCCCACTCAGTGATTCTTGGCTTTAATTCTTGTGCTATGGGAGCCTTGTTAAGGAAGGTGCTGCCTACACCGATGTGGTGGAGTGTTGATCCTGTTTCTTCTTCTAGCAATTGTAGAGTTGCTGGTTTAACTCCTAATTCTTTGATCCATTTTGATTTGTTTTTTGTGCAGGGTGAGAGGTAAGGATCTAATTTCAGTTCTCTGCATATGGCTGTCCAGTTCATGCAGCACCATTTGTTCAACAGGCAATTTTTCTTCCTTGCTCTATTTTTGCCCCCTTTGTCAAATATCAGATGGTTAAAGCTTGTGGGTTTGTCTCTGTATCTTCTGTTCTGTTCCATTGGTCTTCATGTCTGTTTCGACACCAATACCACACTGTTTTTGTTACTATAAGCCTATAGTATAATTTCAGATCAGGTATTATGACACCTCCTGTTTCATCTTTCTTGCTTAGTAATGTTTTAGCTATTCTGGGTTTCTTCTTGTTCCAAATGAACTTGAGAATTGGTTTTTCTACATCTGTAAAGAACGTCATTGGTATCTTGATGGGGATTGCATTGAATCTGTACAGGGCTTTTGGCAGAATGGCCATTTTGATTATATTGATTTTGCCTAACCAAGAACATGGAATGTTTTTCCATCTCCTCAGTTCTTCAATTTCTTTTTTAAATATTTGATAGTTTTCAATGCAGAGGTCTTTTATAGCCTTTGTTAGAATAATGCCCAAGCATTTTATTCTTTTTGAGGTTATTGTAAATGGGATGGGTTTCCTGATTTCTTCTTCAGCAGAGTTGCTGCTATTTTTCATGCTTAATGGAGAAAGACTGAAACCATTCCCACTAAATCTGGGTACAAGACACAGCTGTCCCCTCTCACCACTCTTATTCAATATAGTCCTTGAAACCCTAGCCAGAGCTATCAGACAAGAGAAGGAAATCAAAGGAATTTGAATAGAAAAAGAGGAAGTCAACCTATTTCTATTTGCCGATGACATGATCCTATACCCAGCAGACCCAAAAAAAGCTCTATCAGAAGACTTCTAGAGCTTAAAAATGAATTTAGCAAAGTGGTTGGTTACAAGATCCACACCCGGAAATCAACAGCTTTCTTCTACTCCAACAGTGTGGTATTTTTACACCAGCATCACCGCAAACATGTGAATAGTGTCTTGCACTACATCTTCAAGATGGCCAGGTGATAGGGATCTCTGTTTTTTTCTGGGACTACTGTCACAAATGCTGCCATCGAAATGCCATCATACAGTGTGTGACTATATATCTGAATGGAGAGCATCCCACCATGAGCCAAACTACCCTGTTTCTAAGGCCCAGCTTTGTGCTTCACAGAAGAGGAAGTCTTAGCCTGCATTAGACGTCTCACTGACACTGACTTTTCAAATGGTGTCTCTTTATTGATGCCACGTGAGGTTTTCATTCATATATAGGAGCAGCATGCTATCGAAAGATTCCAGGAGGGAGGAGAGATGGGTTTTTCATTTTGTGAAATAGGAGTGGTGTGATGGTGGGAACAGAAGTGGGAAAAGAGACCCAGCCTGGCACCGTGTTGGATAATGGCAGGCACAAACCTCCTTCAAGGATCAGTGCTAGCCTGGCGAATGGGGAGCAGGTCCAGGTGGGCAGACTGGTACAGAGTGAGAGCAGCAGGCAATGACCATGCTCCATATTTCTCCATCCACCACATTCTTTCCTCTGCCACACATTCTCAAATCCTTCCCCTCCTCTCCATCTCCACACCCTCGCCTTACTTCAGAGCCTCATGGTCTCTCACATGGACCACACCATGGCTTTCAAATTCCATCACATCCATTGCCACACTGCTGGCTACAAAGCCGATATGACCATGTCAACCCGTTAGATAAGGCTTTCCCGGCTCTCCACCACCTGTAGGATAAGGTGTAGATTCCTTTTGTGGTGATTGAAACTCTACCTGTGTCTTCTAATCTCTTATCTCTCTCACTTTCCATGTTGTGTCTCTGCAGTGAAAAGTGGAACTTCCTGTGGAGCCCTCCACACCTCACAGTGGCAATTGCTCTGATTGGCTCCAGTTTCAGGCATGCTCACCCACACTACATTATCTAAGACATACAAGAAGTTCTTTCTAGCTGGTCATGGCTCATGCCTGTAATCCCAGCAACTCCAGAGGCTGAGGCAGGAGGATTGCAAGTTCCATGCTACCCTCAGCAACTTATCAAGACTCCGCCTCAAAATAAAAAGTAAAAAGGAGCGGGGATGTAACTTAGTGGTAGAGCATCCCTGGGTTCAATCCCATTACTGTCCAAAATCAAAATAAAACAAAACAAAAAAACAGAAAAAGTTCTTTTTGCTCACAGTAGATGGTTAAAATCCTTGAGAAAGATAATACATTAATACATGTCATTGCTGATCCTATACCACAAGGAAGATTAGCTGAACAGATACTTTGTTGGCCAGACAATTAGTTGAAAGAAATGGGATGCAGTAATGAAAACTGATTTTGGCAGATGGAACTGTTCAGGATGGGTTACCCAAGGTCTGGCCGCAAAAACATCCAATGGGGATGGTGGTGGAGTACTTGGAAGGGCTAAGCCAAGGGTGACCTTTCTCTGCTAATAGTCACATTTTCTGGGCCTGACTGCTTTGATAAGATTAGGAGTGAGAATCCCGGTCACAGGTAAGTGTTCCATACAGGAAGTTACTACATCCAGCCTGGTCTCTGACCTACAGGTTGGTTGACAGTTGATTGCATTAACCATCCAAAGGAGATCCCTTCACTGGTTTCCACCACAAGCCGGGAGCAGGCCAAGCAAGGAGCCACAAGGGTCAACATTCCATAAGGAGTCTTAGAACATTAATGACAATAGAAAAAGAGAAATTTCTTTTAGACATCATACCTCTGAGGGACAGCAGTACCCATCATTAGAATGCTCTGAGAAGCCACGCCATGGGTATTTGTGCATGTCAAACCCAAAAGGGACATATTCAAGTCATAGGTAGCAACTCCTAATCTGCTTCCTAAGGAGGGTGGATGCACACTGTTCACCTCTTGTGGAGTGGGGGTGTCCCAGTGTGGGCCAGCGTGACATGCTCAGGGCCATGGAGGAAGCACCCATGTCTCCAAACAACTGCTGAGCCACTTCTGGAGAAAATGTGATCCCCTCTGTTCTGAGCCAAGCAGTAAAGGATTTCAGAGTGGGTCTGCACCCTGCTAGGTCTATAACCTGGAGGAGTGAGTTCAATTCTCTGGCAGCTATTGGTAAGTCGATCTGGCTTGATTTAAATCAAATCATCGAATATGATTTTATCAGTAATGAAGGCAGAATTTTGATATGTATCTGTCTGACCTGGCCTTTATCTCTCTGTTCAGAACTAGAACAGGAAAAAAGAGATTTAATGTATTTGGTCCCCTTTGTTAGTCTCCTAGGTGTAGCATAACAAATTGCTGCAAACTGATTGGCTTAGACAACGGAAATTTATTCTTTTGCAGTCCTGGAAGCCAAAAGTCTGAAATCAAAGGATTGGCAGAACCACACTGTCTCTTCCTTGCGCCTTCCAGTTTCTTCTGGTGGCTCCTCTACTTCCTTAATTTGTGGCAGCAACATTTTCATCTGTGTATCTTTACATGGCCTTCTCTGTGTTTCTTCCTTTGTGTAAATTTTTATAAATCGAACCTTCATATATAAACAGTACCCGGTCAAGAAATAAAACATTACCAGCACCCTGGAAGCTCCCCTCGTGGCAATCACAACCTGCCCACGAACATCCTGACCTCTGATAGCATAGAGGTTGTTTCTGTTTGCTTTTGTAATTTATGTAAATGCAATCATGCCATATAAATTCTTTGTCTGGATTCTGGCACTGAGTTCGGTACTTATTAGATCATCCATATTGGCGTGGATTGTTGCATATCATTCATTATCTTTCATTGTCTGTGTCTCATAACACAATTGGCTTTTAGTGGGCATGGCCTGGGTAGGTACCTTTAGGATTGTTAGCCACATAGGAGTCTCACCTTGGTGGGTCACTACAGTTGAAGGCCACTTTATCCACAAGCAAGAGACTGTTTTACAGAAACATAGAGCCAGGCTAGGTCTTAGCAAGTGGGGCATCTTTCAGAAGGACTTAGGAGCAAAGGTAGTTGAGACAAGGATTCGATTAAAGAGAAATGAGAGCATTATGATAAAAAGGCTTTTTAGGTATCATGGAATAGGAAAATTTTCCTGCAGTCTTTGCCTTTGAACTAAGAGGCCAGGACTAGAAATTAAGGTTTGGGATATTTTTTTCAAATAGCAGTGAGTTTGGGGTTTTA
>PVKS010043349.1:0-14939 GCA_004027875.1 Aplodontia rufa | reverse complement strand
TCATCGCTTACATTCTCTATAAAAAGAAGATTTTTTGGAAAATCTGATAGCATTCACTGAAGTCTGTTGTTAGAAGACTCTAGTGGGCCTAGGTGAAATATTGAAACTACCTTTATTAAAGGGAATCATCGCTCATAAAATCAGCAGGATGTATTTCCAGATTATTGGGAGGGTGCTGATATACTCAAGCTGGTTTACTCTGACATGGCTCATCAGAACCCTGTCTATTTGTGACATATATTTGGAATGTTATGGACTTTCTTTTCTCCATCTTCTTGCATAAATGGCTGGTATTCGGAGCTTCATTCTAAGGGAATCACACTTAACTTTCCAAAAAGGAATTACCATGGGCATTTTGCTTTTGTGATGGATAAAACAATCTAAGGTTTGAGGACTGGGAATGCAATTCATTGTGGAGTGCTTGCACAAGCATGTGTGAGGTCCTAGGGTTTATTCCATCACTGAAAACAAGCAAACAAATAAACAAAACCCCAAACAAAAATTGCAATCTAAGATTTTGTTCTTACTGACTTTGTTTTCCTGAAAACTGCTTTTGCATGTGTACATGCATGCCAATAAAAAACACTGTGATTTCTGTTGTGACAGATTATAAACTTTATTGAATGGTTGTGTCATATTGCATAACATTGTCCCTTTTTGATTCAGTGAAATTTAATGTTTCAGGAAAACTGAAGTAAGTTTTTCTAAGATTTTCAAGGCTTTGATGGATCAAAAAAAACTTATCAGAAGTCATTTTCTCCTTATCCCCACTTTACAAAAAACTTACATTATAGATGTATTATTCCCAACCACGCTTGCCTAGAGTTACCTACTTACCTATCCACTTTCCTATTTACCTGTCTACTTAGCATCTGTCTGTCTGTCTGTCAGTCAATCAGTCATCTGCTCTACCTATTTGAGTAGATGGTAACTAGGTACCCAGGAATGTAGCTATGGAAGAACGAAGAACACACTGCCTTCGCTGTGGGTCCAGCTGTCCATTCCTGCTGTGTTAAGATGCTGAACAAGTCCCTTGGCCTCTCAGGGCTTTGGTTACATGAGGTAGGGTACATCGATAACTTTGCTCAAGAGAGATAAGAATAAAAACGTTTAAAAAACTCATATTACAGTATATCTTTGAAATGATCTTCTACCATGGAGGCACCCTTTCTGCTCAGAATCACAAAACTTGAAGACGTATTTTCTTCGGAATGAAGGTAGGAGAACATCTGGTGAAAGAGAGCACTTTTCACATGATGCATCATCATACTTAAGATTTTTCTGGAACATTGCATATTTAAGGGAACATTAGGGATGAAATTCTCCTTTAGACCACAGCTGTGATGAGATGACTCCATCTCTGCCTACTCCGTTTTTTGACTATTGCCATTGCACAAACACGTTTCTAGTTTGGTTTCCCAGCTCTACCCTCTGCCCTGAAGTCCCACACCCACTTGCCCCCTCCCCTGAATGTGTGCAAGCAGCTCAGTCTCACCTCTCTCCTCCTCTCTTTCCATAAATGCAAGCTATATTCTTTTCATATTTTCCCAGTTCTTTGAATAAATCGTTCTCTGTGTAGTATAAAACTTCTGCCACCTTTTCACCCACTTGCCTCCACCCTCCTGGCTTCTTTCTTATTCATCGCCAGATCCTCTCCATCTTCTGCCTATAACTGTTGCTTTTCTCATTGTCACTACCTCCACTCTAGTCCAGACTCATCATTTTTAAACTGCTTCCTTCACTCAGTCTCTCCTTCTGTAAAGTCATCTATCTGTTGCTACCAGACTAAATTTTGTAAAACAGCAGGGGTCAGATCACCCTCTTTTAAAGAACTTCCATTAAAATGGAAATATCTTTGCCTGGCATGCATAACCTATACTCAGTTGATCTCAGCATGCCTTTCCAGCACATTTGGGATGTGGTTTTCCCCCATCTCCTTTTACCCACCCTACTTATTCCACCCCAACTAGACTCCTCCTCCTCTCATTCCGATGATAGTCTGAGTTACCTTTTTCTTCTGATTTCTTCCTATCTACATTTGCTCTGTCATTTTATTTATTTATTTTTCTTTATCCTTACTTTGTTTTGGAGTCAAAGTTACATTAACCTCACACAATGAGCTGAGTAGCTCTTGTTCTTTTTTTCCTCCACATTTTTTAATTGGTGCATTGTAGTTGTGCATATTGATGGGATTTGTTTTATATTCATACATGCACATAGTATAACAATAAAATTGGCCAATATCACTCCCCAGTACTTCCAGCCTTCCTCTCCACTTCCTATATTCCTCTACTTTCCTCTCCAAAAATCCTTTTGATTTTTAGGAAATGCATCCCAAACTTTGTTTGCCTTTTTTCTTTCTAGCTTCCTCCTATTAGAGAAAACATGATCCTTAACCTTCTGAGTTTTACTTAACGTGATGGTCTGTAATTCCATCCATTTTCCTACAAATGCCATAATTTCATTTTCTTTATGGCTGAATAAAGATCCTTTACGTGTATGTACACTCCACCTGCTGAGTGAATATTGCTTTCAGGGAATCAAAAAGCAAGTGGTTCTAGGTTGTATATACATAAAACAAAAAAAAAAAGCTAAATATTTGCATTGAATCATCAATCGGGAAGCAAGTTTTGTGGGAAGAATGAATTCTGAATACGAAATGCCAAAATTTCATTTTTATTTATGGTTGAATAAAACTCCACTGGCATTTTAAAAATCCCACTCCTGAAAACCTTATTTTCATTCAAGAGTAATGTTTTCTTTTGAGTTTTGTTTCAGTGTCTATCTCATGGCATTTATTGCTTTCTGCCTTATGTGATAAGTTATTCCTTTTCCTTGGATAGTTAACAGGGTTCTGAAATGAGTGCTACCTTGGATCTACCACCTGCCCAGGGAAATGGACATGTCCTCTATCCCCGTGACCAGGTATGGCCTGTCAGACTAGGATCCCCCTTAGAAAATACTGCTCAACCCAAGTGTTTTCGCTGCTGGCTGCTATAAAACTCTGGAGCCTGCCTTACCTTCTAGCACCATGCCTTGGGGGCTTCTGTGTGCAGCTGTAGTAGTCCATCATACTCCCACAAAAACATCTGGTCTCCCTCTCTCTACTCTTGAAAGCTAAGTGGGATCTGGGTCCCAAAGATTTTGATAGTTTTGATTTTGACTTAGAAATATCTTGTCCTCTAGCCTTTGTTGTGCTTATTCCTTCCAAACACCTATCCTCCAGCTGGCCACATATCTCTCCTCTTACCAACGATTCCTTCCAAAACTCCTGTTTCTCTGATGTTGAACACCTCATACCCAAGTTTCACAGATCGTTGCCCAGGACCTCAAATAACACAGTCTGGCAATGGCATCCTGCCCCTATAATTTGAGCTTTACCAATGTTCCCAGAACACCAGGGCTGGCCTGTAGTTAAAGACTCCCTAGTTCTAGAGAGAACCCATAGAATGGGAGAAAATCTTTGCTAGCTACTCTACTGACAGAGGATTAATATCTACGACAGATAAAGAGCTCAAAAAACTTTATACCACTGGAATCCCAGTGGCTCAAGATGCTAAGGCAGGAGGATCACGAGTTCAAAGCCAGCCTCATCAAAAAAACTTTACACCAAAAATCAAATAACCCGATTAATAAATGTTCAAATGAATTAAACAGACACTTCTCAAAAGAAGAAATACAAAAGCTGGGTATGTTGTACATGTCTATAATCCCAGAGGTTCTGGAGGTCAAGGCAGGAGGATCACAAGTTGAAATCCAGCCTCAACAACTTAGGCCCTAAGCAACTTAGCAAGACTCTGTCTCAAAAAATAAAATAAAAAGGGTCGGGGATGTGGCTCAATGGGTTAGCACCCCTGAGTTCAGTTCCAGCTACGGAAAAAAAAAATCACAACAGCTGGATTATTAAATCAACCTAGATGTCCATCATTGGATGAATGGATCAAGAAATTATGATTATATACATATATATATATAATCACATATATATCAAAAGAGTAGCTAGAAAAGATTTTCTCCCGTTCTGTGGGTTCTCTATATTCAAAATGTTTCCTTTGCTGTGCAGAAGCGTTTTAATTTGATGCTGTCCCATTTATTACCTCTTGGCATTATTTCCTGAGCTGTGGGAGTCTTATTGAGAATGTTCTTGAATGTGGTGGAGTGTTGTCCCTAATTTTTTGTTTTAGTCAGCTTTTTTGGTATTTCAACCAAACAACCTGATGACAACAATTTCAGGAGGAAAAGTTTGTTTTGAGGGCTCATGGTTTTGGAGGTCTTAGTCCACAGGAGGCCAGCTCCATTCCTTGGTGCTTGAGGTGAGGCTGTACAGCTTGGTGGCAGGCATGGCTCCAGAGAGTCACATTGAGAAGCAGAGCAGAGAGCAAGAAACTCCAAGCCAGACACAGAATATAAACCCCAAGCCACGCCCCCAACGACCCACCTCCTTCAGTAGGGAATTAACTAACACTGATTGGGTTCAAGCTCTTATAACCCAATCATGTCACCTTAACCTTCCCGAATTGTCACACATGAGCTTTTGGGGAACACCTCACATTCAAACCATAACAGTTTTCTTCTAGAAGTTGCATAGTTTCTGGTCTAATTTTGAGGTTTCTGTTCCATTTTGAGTTTATTTTTGCACAGGGTGAGAGATAAGAATCTAGTTTCATTCTTCTACATATAGATAACCAGTTTTCCCAGCACCGTTTGTTAAAAAGGCTGTTTTTTCTCTAATGTATGTTTTGGCACCCTTGTCAAGGACCAGCTGACTGCAGACGTGTGGGCTTGTCTTGTCTTGTATTCTGTACCTTTGGTCTGTATATCTGTTATTATGCCAGTAACATTCAGTTTTTGTTACTATAGCTCTGTAGTACAATTTGAAGTCAGGGTCCTGCATTTTTCGTTCTTTTTTGGTTGAGAATTGCTTTGGCTATTCTGGGTCTTTCATTCTTCCAAATGGATTTAAGGATTGCTTTTTCTAATTCTGTGAAGATTTTCATTGGTATTTTGATGGAGATTGCATTGAAACTGTATATTGCTTTGGGGGATTTGACCAGTTAAGCAATATTAATTCTGCCTGTCCATGAGCATGGTGGTGTTTTCATCTTCTGTCCGCATCAGTTTCTTTCTTCAGTGTTGTATAGTTTTCATTGTAGAGGTCTTTCACCTCCTTGGTTAGATTTATTCCTAGTTATTTTAATTTTTTGAAGCTATTGTAATGAAATTTTTTTCCTTAGTTCCTTCTCTGCAGATTCATTGTTGGTATATAAAAATGCAAATGATCTGTATACTGATTTTGTAACCTGCTACTGTGCTGAATTTATTACTTCCAGCAGTCTTTTGGTATAGATTTTTTGGATACTCTTAAATATAGGATTATCATCTGCAAACAGTGATAATTTGACTTCTTCCTTTCTGATGTTTGTCTCTTTTATTTTCTTCTCTTACCTAACTGCCCTGGCTAGAATTTTTCTTTTTTTAAATTTTTTAATTTGTTTGACATAGTCTTATATATTGGAGGGAATCACTGTTACATAATCATGCACATGTGAATATCAACAAAGTAAGTTAAGGCTGATCCTAGTCTAGGCTCTCCCCCTTTAGTCTAATCCCTGCTCTCATGTCTCCTCTGCACTACCCCCATGTTACAGATAGAAATAAGCATGTGCATGTATATTAATTTTTTAAATTGCTGACTTTCTCTGCCTGCCTGTGTGTAATTGGGATTCTCGTGGGAGTTGAGAGTTCCAAGTTGCATTGATAACCCCCTAATCCCTCACCCCCCCCACTTCTCTCCCTACTCCTCCCACCTTTGTAGTTATGGTTCCTCCAGCTTATGTGCTGTTTCAACTATGTTAAGTTTATTATTTAAACTTAGCTAACATTTATCCTGTCTTAGATTTTACTCCAGCTTCCACGTATGAGAGAAAACATTCAGCCTTTAAGTCTCTGAATTTGGGATATTTCACTCACCATAATTTTTTCCAACTCCATCTATTTGGCTTCAAATGCCTGTCTAGTTTTAGGTACAGTATGAAATAGGAGTGATGAAAGAAGACATCCTTATCTTTTCTAGATTTTAAACTAAATGCCTTCAGGTTTTCCTCTACTTACTATAAGATTACCTTGGGTTTTTGATATATAAGCTTTATAATGTTGAGGTTGGTTCCTTCTATCCCTAGTTTCTTCAGTGTTTTTATCATGAATAGGTGCTAATTATTTCCAAATGATATCTCTGCATCTATGGAGATGACTAAGTGACTTTTGTTCTTAATTCCATTTATTTGATGAATTGCATTAATTGATTTGTGTTTGTTAATCCCTCATTACATCTTTGGGATAAACCCAGATTGGTCATGATATACAATCCCCTTAATACATAGTTGAAAGGGAGTTTTTAATATTTTATTAAGAATTTTACATCTATGTTCATCAGCGATATTTGTCTATAATTTTCTTTCCACAATGTGCCCTTATCTGCTTTGGTGTCCTTATCTGCTTTGTAGAATTAATTTGGAAGTGTTTCATTATTTCCTATTCCATGAAATAATTTGAGGTGCACTGGTTGTTCTTATAATTTGAGGTGCATTAGTTGTTCTTTAAAAGTCTGGTAGAAGAGTTGTAGCAAAAACAGCATGGTATTGGTCTCAAAACAGAACTGAAGACCAGTGGAACAGAATAGAAGATCCTGAGACAAACCCCCATATCTTTAACTATTTGATATTTGATAAAGGGGGCAAAAGCATAGTGTGGAAGAAAGATAGCGTGTTCAACGAATGGTGTTGGACAAATTGGACAGCCATGTGTAGACAACTGAAGCTGGATCCCTACCTTTCACCCTGCACAAAAATTAAATCAAAATGGGTCAAAGATCTGGATATTAAGCCAACAACCTTAAGTTTACTAGAAAAAGAAGTAGGGTCAACATTACAGGACACAGGAGTTGGCGGTGCCTTCCTTAACAAAACTCCCATGGCTCAAGCAGTAAAGTCAAGAATAAATGAATGGGATGCAATTAAACTAAAAAGTTTTTGCACAGCTAAAGATTTAGTCAAGAGCATCAAGAGAGAACCTACAGAATGGGAGAAAACCTTTGCCTGTTACACCTCAGACAGAGGGCTAATATCCAGAATATACAAAGAACTAAAAAAGCTAAACACCAAAATCACAAATAATCCAATCAATAAATGGGCTACAGATCTAAAAAGAAACTTCTCACCAGAGGAAGTCCAGAAAACCCACAAATATATGAGAAAATTCTCTACATCATTAGTTATAAGGGAAATGCAAATCAAAACTCCAATGAGATGCCACCTCACTCCTGTTAGAGTGGCAAAAATGAAAAATTCTAACAACAACAGATGCTGGAGGGGCTGTGGGAAAAGAGGAACACTGTTACACTGCTGGTACAAACTGTTTCAGCCACTCTGGAAAGCAGTGTGGAAAATTCTCAAAAAATTAGGGATGGAACCACCTTATGACTCAGCTATCCCACTCCTGGGTATTTTCCCAAAAGAGTTAGAATCAGCATATTATAGTAGTGTTGCTTCCTCAATGTTTATAGCAGCTCAATTTACTATAGCTAGATTATGGAACCAACCCAGATGCCCCTCCCTTGAAGAATGGATACAAAAACTTTGGTACATATATACAATGGAATACTACTTGGCCATTAGAGAAGACAATATTATGGCTTTTGAAATCAAATGGATGGAGATGGAAAGAATTATGCTAAGTGAAGTATCCCAATCTCAGACTCAAGGGCCAAATGGTTTCTCTCATCTATGGAAGCTAGAATACATCAGGAAGCAGTATGTTAGATGGCTAAGCTGATAATAACCTCAAACTGTATGATTCTTAATGCAATAGGGGAATGACTGCCTAGGATACCTGGAGGCGTGTAAGGTGGGGGACAGTGTGGGAGGAGGGCCTAGGAAGACTATCTAGGAGGCTGGAGGGAAGGAATATGGGGGAATCATCTCAGAAGGAGATCTCTGACCTCCATGAGATATCCACTTAACTCAGGGGTTCTTCTGGGGGAAGCAGCAACATGGGGAACCCAAGCTGGGCATCCATGACATGGCATTAGCCTTGGATAACTAAGTATATGTACATTTGTTCTTGAATGTTTGATAATGCTTCCCCCTCAATTGTAACTCCATATTCATCTAATAAAAAAAAGTCTGGTAGAATTCAGCTGAGAATCCATATAGTCCTGGATTTTTCTTTGTTTGAAAGATTTTTATTACTCCTTCTATTTCATTGCTAGTTATTGGATTTAGGTTTTCTATGTCCTCTCCATTCAATTTTTCAGGTCCCATGTGTCTAGAAATGTATCAATTTCTTCTAGTTTTCCAATTTATTGGAGTATTGTTTTCTAGTTGCCAAAGTAGCCCTCTTAATGACCTGTTGGATTTCTGTGGTGTGTGTGTTTTTGTTTCTCCTTTTTCATCTCTAATTTGATTGATTTGGGTCTTCTTTTTCCCTTTTGGTTTTTGGATAAGGGCTTATCAATCTTGTTTATCTTTTCAAAGAACCAATTATTTGTTTCATAGATTATTTGCATTTTTATAAATTCTCAATTTCATTGATTCTTTAATCTTAATTATTTCCTTCCCTCTACTGGTTTCGAAATTGGTTTGCTCTTTTTTAAGGGCCTTGAGATGTGTCATTAGGTTGTTTATTTGGGATCTTTCTGATTTTATTATGTAGGTAATTATAGCTGTAAACTTTCCTCTTTGAATGCCGTCATACTATCCCAGAGGTTCTGTTGTGTTTCACTATTCTTGCTTAATTCTAAGAATTTTTAAATTTATTCCCTGATTTCTTCTATCACTCATTCATCATTCAAAAGTGTATTGTTCAATTTCAAATATTTCATCCACTTCAATATCTTTTGGGTCAGTTGCTGGTGAATTATAAACTTTAGGAGGAGGAATTCTGTTGGGTTTTATGCATCAGTTGAAATGGATTTCTCTTAACTCTGATGTGTAGGACTTCTAAGGGCACAGCACTGTTTTGCCAAAGTGTCCTACAGGGATCTAGATTGAGACCTCCTTTTAATATGGTATCCATAGACTTTGTGTTAATTTGGATTTTGCTGTAGCAGTGGATGACTGTGAGTGGGAACAGAGGACCCTACCCTAGCCAATCCTACTTGGAGTCTTATTGTTATTTTTGGTTTGTCCCTTTTATTTTTTGTATAAAAGTATAACTGAAGTTTGAGAGTCCTTAATTTGTGTTTAGAGCAAGGTGTGCTGTCTTTTATCTGAGTTTAGTGAACAGATTTTGAGCAGATTCTCTACCCTGTGAACTTGTCATATCCCCACATCATAGAAAGAGAGGAACAACAATATATGGCAATACAAACAATTTACAGATTTAAAATAAATTTGGTTCTTACTGTGACTTCAACAACACTACTTTTTACCTCTTAATCAGGAATGGGAGGGTCAGCAATTGCCAAAATCAAAAACAATAAATGGCCATGAACTAGATCTGGCATTGAAGCGAACATCAGGTGTCAACAGCAGTAATAATTGCAAATGATGGGGTCAGGAGTTACATAAATAACATAGTCTTAAAATTGTGAGAAATAGGAAGTCTGATGGTCCATTTTCAGAGCGTACTCTTATCTTAAGGCTCACATATAAAAGGAAGTCATCTTAAGTCAGGAAACATGTGGTCAGAGCTAATCCATTTTTAAACTCCTTATAAGATCCTACATTAAACCCATACCTCTTTTCTGTACCTGCCCCAATCATGCAGGTTGTACCCCTGAGCTCCTCTAATCATAGTGCATGGTAGGATTGCATCAGGTTGGAGATATAAGTGGGAGAACTCCCCACCCAATTGTGTTTTTTCATGGGGTCCCCCTTATGAATGCACCCTTCTGCAGAAGTAAAGTCTGTCTTGCTCACCCACTTCTGGGCATATGTTTGATTTTATTACAGCACCTCGGAATTTTTAATAATTTTATTTTGAACAATTTGGCACCCAGCGTAGGGCTCCATACATCACCTGGGAGATAACAGGATCACCACCTCCTTAGAGGAGACACATCCCACTGCCAAAAGGTGGTGGCTTCTGATTGGGGGAGAGAACAGTGATCTCTCAGACTGACAAAGGACCCAAGATCTGAGGTGGGTCAGAAGTGGATCAGCAATGAGGATTGAGGCCCCAAGCAAGTACCGTGAAGACCAGGTGACTTCACATGCAAACCAATGGTAGGAAAATTTCAGGTCTTAGAGATTAGAACTTCCTTGGTGGTTGGAACATCCCAGATGTTGTGTGAGTTGCCTAAATAAGTATGCAAGCTCCAACTCCACAGTGCTAGTAGCCCAGGAGGAGAGCAGGCTAGAAATGGAGGAAGCAGCTGGGATGGAAGAAACCTCCATTCAAGAGGGAAGCTACAAACTACACCTCTTGGGGCTCAGGAACACAAGACCATATTGGGGGGGGGTGACGATAGGAGGTAAAAAAAATTCTACTCTAGAGAACTAGGATGCCAGCAAGGGAAAGGACCTAAATTCCCCAGATCGCCCTCTGGGCTACATGTTAGTATATTGATGAAAAAAAAACCAAAGATAGTAGGATAATGTTGTTTTATTTGGATTCAGGGGCCTATCCTAGAACCATCAGTATCTATGACAGATTATTTTGGCCACTAAAATTCCAAATCTGACACAAGATCTCATATCTGTAAGCCCTAAGTTTCAGCTAAACCACTTAAATTCTGAGGGCCTGTCTTGTTCTTGGCCTGTCTTCCTCACTCCCTATTCTAAACTATCTTTGCACAGTCTCACATTATATGCCCCAAAAGATGTGTGGCTATAAGAGATGACTTTTTTGTTTTGTTGTTTTTGGTCCGAGGGACCAGCCCTAAAGTCTAAATCCCTTCATTCCTATGGTCAATGAGTGAAGGACAGATAACAGTGTAGGGTGGGAAATGATTAATCTCAATTCCCCTTAATTAGGGAGGGGAGGGAGAAAACAACAATTTTAAAATAAGCTGCAATTGGCAGAACAATGAGGACACAAAGTGCTCATTTTTTCCACATTAAATACTGTTGCTTGTTCTGTCTGTCCCTGTGTCCATGGATTTTGTTCTATGAATTACCCTGGGATCTATGGAAGGGTGAGTAATATGGACAAAGGAGTTTTCATTCCTCTTCTCTGTATTCTTCCCTAATGGAAAACTGTCTTTAAATACTGGGCATCTGTCATCCATTTAAATAGTAGCATGGCTGCCAAAATTAAGACTCAGATTACAGGCTTGCTGGGCAGGTGGGGTCAATTCTGCTTCATCCATGAGCTAGGAATGTCAGTCCTAACTGGCTACGATTTCTTTTCTGTGGAGAGAAATTTGGTGCGTAGGATGGAGGAAGGCTTGAGATAACTGAAGGCAGCTGGCTGGGGTGACTCCCTGGTGCTGAATGAAAGTCTCATGTCCAGAGTCTGACCCTGACCATCTGTCTCTCTGTTTCTGACTGATTTGGCCTGATGGTGAGGGTACCTCACTCAATGAATTGTGGATCCTGAGTCTGATCTGAGGTCTTTGGGAAACAGGTGACCCATTAATCCCCAGAGCATAAGCTGAGCAGTCTATTGCTTCTACTCTTAAGTTCGTCCCTAGTCTCTAGTTCTTTACCCATTATGAGAGATTCTCGGGATAGTTTCCTTAGACTGCCTCTCTAAACTCTCACAAGACACATTTTCTCCTGCACTCTTCCTCATCTGGCAGGAAAAGACATTAGAAATTCTGTCTCATGTAAAGATTACCCCTCATCTTTCCTAGTTCAGGAAATCAAATTATTTATTTTGTATAGTGAAGATAATACCCAGTAAACACGGTCCTGTGAATATGAGAACTCAAAAGGACAAAGATAAGAAGTTATATAAGGAAGGGCCTAAATTAGTTTAAGACCAGAGGGAAAAAACATCACATTTAAATCCTTGTGGGACATAAAATACTTTTCTCTTTTCTTATACTCTGATATCTTGCGTTCTCAGTGGTTTCCTCCTCCATGCTAAATAGTAGGAGAGATATATGGAGGGTATCTGGAAAGGCTGGCTGAATTAGGTTCCAGGATCTTCTAGGGACACATGGGAGGGTCCATATTCTGTCTTGGGACAGTGCAGGCATTGCCCCAGGCACAGGGGTCAGCTTCATAAGATAGTATGACAGGTCAGCTCCATAAGGGAGGCTGATATACCTAGGAACAGAGGGGATAACCTATTTCCTTAGTTTTTCTTCTTCTCTCCAGTTGGGCAAAAGGAAGGAAAATGAAAAGATTTCATATATACAAGTCTTCTTTACCCTGAGAACTTTTTTCCTGAGAATTTCAAGGGCTCTCACATTTTTAAATATCTGGACTAACTCTAATATGATCTGAAAGGGCACTCTGATTTGATAAAGATGTTACAGTGTTCCTTTACTAGTGTAATTATGGCTATGTGTGTGTTTTTTTATATTTTCACTTTTTTATTGTTTTTGTTGGGTTTTCTGTTGAATTCATTTTGATCTTGCATGCTTAATCTTTGTTTACTGTTGGTTTTTATGTATTTTACGTATTGTATGTTGTGCTTACATACGTGTTTTGTTTATATACATAAATTTGCATGGTACCAAAATTGAAGAAAGTTCTATTTAAATTGGTTAAACAGATAGGAATAAAGATGCTTTGAAATTACTAACCTACACCTATTTTTCTAGGTGACAATATATTGGAGGCTCTGCCTTGTTCCTGGCATCCAGGAGAAAGGGAAGTTAATTGCTTAGACTCCAGGTTTAACATAAATGGGATTAATCTCAAAATTTTCTGTTGCCTACAATCAGCAATCACTAAGTTATTCAAGGGTTTTTCTTTCCTAATGTTAATCCTTAATATACTTATTTTTTATGTTTAGAAATAACAAATGCTCCTTAGAACATTGCTTTGCTCTTATCTTCAAGATTTTGTTTTGTCTGTGAGGTTTTATTAGAGAAACTAATTCTCCAAGGGATGACAGATTGTGGAGTTTCATTACTTAGTGAAACTATGTCTCAAAGGAATTAGAATTTGTACCTGTTTTAAAGTCTTTTAAATAATTATAACTGGTTTAATAAAAAAAAAAGCTGTTGTTGTAGGATATAACAGTATTGTTGACAGTCTAAATATATATAAATTGATATATGTAAATATTTAAGAAATGTTTGTATAAACCTTGTTAAGTATTAAGTAAAAGTATGTAAAATGAAATTTATGTAGTTTACTAGCAAGATAAACTACATAAGATGCCCTCTTTTATACATTGTATCACTAATTGTTTCCTGAATGCATAAGAGATTTAAGGCTTAATCTTTGAGACTTGCTAGTGCCACTAACACATGCAGACCTGTAATTATTGTTACTGTACATTGTGGCTTCTAAATTTGTCTTCAAAGGTTAAACTTCAAAGGACATCAGTGTAATTGTGATAGTATTACTGGCTTCTTTGATGTTTCCAAACTAAAGTTGCCTACAGTGATAATCTCTTTTCGGACTTACATAAAATCAACAAATTATGTTGGGGATCTATTTATGTCATTTAATGTTTTGTGATTAGATAACCCATTATAACCTGTAATAAGGAGAGTCTGATTTGCTTGAAGGTTGAAAATGTGAAAACTTGTATATAAGTTCAAATGTTGTGTTATTTGTCAGGAGCCTCCACATTACCTGAGATAAGACTTTGTCTCTCACCCTACTACATGTTAGGATGCTTCTGAACTGGGCTAAACTTGAACTCATTTAAAGTTGCATTCAAAGGACAGATTTTTTGTCATAAGGATTTCTAAGATCTTCGAAAGATAGGACAAGGACTATTTAGGATTTCAATATTGTCCTGCATCAATTTGGGGGTTTTGTATGTATCTAGAAATTTGTGCATGTCATTCAGATTATCTAATTTAGAGAGGTATAGTTTTTCAAAATATGTTCAGATAATTCCTGTGATTTCCATGGGGTGAGTGGTGATCACTCCCTTTTCTTTGATGATTTTGTTGATTTGCTTTGATTCTCTCCTCCAAATCTGTCAATGTTATGTATTTATTCAAAGAACCAGCTCTTTGTTTCATTGATTCTATTTATTTATTTGTTTTGTTCTGAGTTTTGTTGATTTTAGCTCTGATGTTTATTATTTCCTATCTTCTGCTGACTTTGACCTTAGATTGTTCTTCCTTTTGTAGGGATTTGATATAGAACATAAGTTTATTTATTTGAGATCTTTCCTGGTTTTTAATGTAGGCACTCAGTGCTATAAATTTTCCCCATGAGAATGCTTTCATGATGTACCAAAAATTTTGATATGTTGTGTCTTCATTCTCATTCTTTTCCAAGAATTTCTTGATTTTTGCTTTCATGTCTTCTTGGATCCATGCTTCATTAATAGGGTGTTATTCATTTTCCATGTATTTGTGTGTTTTCTGTTATGTTTCTTTTGTTAATTGCTAGGGTCATGGCATCATGGGATAATATCTACATTTTTATATTTGCTGAGATTTCCTTTGTGAACTAGAATATGATCCAAACATGAAAAATATTCTTTTAGAGAGCAAGAGAGAGAATCAATTTTATTTATTTATTTTTTCATCTGGTTTTAGTTTTTCTAAAACTAAGTTGTGTATGTGCTGCTGGGGTTTGATTCCAAGTCCTCATGCATGCCAGGCAAGCACTTTACTGCTGAGACTTTTTTTTAAAGAGAGAGAGAGCGAGAGAGAGAGAGAAAATGAGAATGAGAGAAAAAAATCAATTTTTATTTGTTTTCTCCATCAGGTCTTTGTTTCTCTGACACTTAGTTGTGTATGTGGTACTGGGGTTTGAACCTGGATCCTTGCACATGCCAGGCAACCACTCCAACTGCTAAGCTACCACTCAAGCCCCTTAAAAATATTCTTTTTTGTTTGTTTGTTTGGTTTTTTT
>PVKS010043348.1:0-14943 GCA_004027875.1 Aplodontia rufa | reverse complement strand
GGAGTTCTTCATACACCCTCTCCCCTTCCCATCCCCCTCCCTATGCCTCCAAGTATCCTAAGGAGCCATCCCCCTATTACTCTGAGAGTCATACAATTTGAAGTATTGTTAGGTTAGCCGTCTACTTTACTGCTTCCCCATATATTCTAGCATCCACAGATGAGAGAAACCATTCGGCCCTTGAGTCTCTGAGATTGGGATACTTCACTTAGCATAATTCTTTCCATCTCCATCCATTTAATATCAAAAGCCATAATATCGTCTTCTCTAATGGCCAAGTACTATTCCATTGTATATATGTACCAAAGTTTTTGTATCCACTCATCGAGTGAGGGGCATCTGGGTTGGTTCCATAGTCTAGCTATGGTAAATTGAGCTGCTATAAAAATTGAGGAAGCCACATCATTATAATACGCTGATTCTAACTCTTTTGGGAAAATACCCAGGTGGGGTAGCAGGGTCATAAGGTGGTTCCATCCTTAATTTTTTGAGGATTCTCCACACTGCTTTCCAGAGTGGCTGAACCAGTTTGCAGTCCCACCAGCAGTGTGACAGTGTTCCTCTTCTCCCACAGCCCCTCCAGCATCTGTCGTTGTTTGTATTTTCATTTTTGCCACTCTAACAGGAGTGAGGTGTTATCTCATTGAGGTTTTGATTTGCATTTCCCTCATAGCTAATGATGTAGAGCATTTTTTCATACACTTCTGGGCTTTCTGGACTTCCACTGGAGAGAAGTTCCTTTTGAGTTCTTTAGCCCATTTATTGATTGGATTATTTGTGAGTTTGGACATTAGTTTCTTTAGTTCCCTGTATATTCTGGATATTAGCCCTCTGTCCGAGGTGTAGCAGGCAAAAGTTTTCTCCCATTTGTAGTTTTTCACATGGCCTTTGTTGCTCCAATACTTACTTAGTGGAGCTGGGGTCTGAACCCAGGTCTTCGTGCTTGCCAGGCAAACGCTGAAACCGCTGAGCCACCCACCGCTCCAGCCCCAACAGGATTGTTTCTAAGTTAGTTTCCTTCCACTTCCCAGGATCCACGAAGCAATGATGTTAATATACATAGTTAAAATATTCACAGTGGAATTCAAAAGAAGATGGGGAGGGATTTTTGTACTGCACAGTTCAATCAGATACTGATCTGATCTTATTCTCTGTCTAGCTCTGTCCATGAGCTGACAGATTATAGGTAGCTGCAGAACATATGAATCACTGCGTGTGCTGTCTATGTGTACATGCATGTATATTCAAATATTACACACGTATGTCTCAGAGATGGAGGTACCTGGAGAACATTTGCACATTGTATACTGTGGAAATGTTCTAACCTCGTCTGATTTGATGCCAACTGTAAATTCTTCCACTCTCTCTTCAGCTTCCTCCCTCTTCTTCTTCTTTCATGATTATCCAGACCCCTCCTGACGGTACTTGGCAGTCATTTTTATAGCCTTTGTTCTGAAACATTCTTCATGCTGAGAATGGCTAGGGTGCCCACACAGAAGTCAAAGAAATATCAGATAGGGCAGAATTGGGGTTGCAGAATATGCAACATAAAACCCTAAGATCTTGCTCCATCAGGATGGTATAGGGTGTGATCACAACTCATAACCAGTTCCCATGTATGTAGAAAGTACATGAAAAGAAGTTGTACAATCTCCACACTTGCAAGCTATACTTACTGAGCAAATATATATTAAATTATTTAGAACTATTAATCCCAGGCCTTTACATATTTTATGTTACTTTTATCTTTGAATTCAGTTTAGACAAGAGAGAACCTTACATGTACATGTGAGAACAATTACAGATGCAGTTTTTTTAAAGAGAGAAACAATTTTATTAAGTTTTTCATGTGGCTTTTGTTGCTCTGACACTTTGTTGTGTATGTGTTGCAGGGGTTCTAATCTGCATCCTCACGAATGCCAGGCAAGTGCTGTAACTACTGAGCCACGGCTCCAGCCCTACAGATGCATTTCCATTACAAATCATGGGTTCTTCCTGATTATGGAGTATTGAGCTATAACAACTAAAGGAAATAGATCATTTCAAAATTACAAAGCATTTTAAAGTTAATTGGATTCTTAGAGATTAATAGATATAAATTTGGAGTGCAGATCAGATGGGCCTTTGGAGGAAATGAGACAGGAAAAATTTTTCAACCTCTTTTTCTTTTCTTTTTTATTTTTTGGCATTGGAGCCTGAACTCAGGGTACTGAACCACTGAGCCACATCCCCAGGCCTTTGTTTATTTTTTATTTTGAGACAGGGTCTCACTAAGTTATTTAAGTCCTCACTAAGTTGCTGAGATGGCTTTGAACTTGTGATCCTCCTGCTTCAGCCTCCCAAACCACTGGGAGTACAGGCATGCACCACCACACCTGGCCCAACCTCTTTTTTGCAGCCAACATCCAGCAAAGACTTATTCTTCTAAACTTTGTAATTATCACGGTATATTTACCTGAGCTGGTTTCTTTTAAGATCTTTTACCAGCTACTCCAGATTCTCCAATTACGTGCTTCTAGATTGTGAACTAAACTAAAAATATTATCTTGGGCCCAAACCAGGGCAGGACAGGGAGCCAGAGGGCAGGGGCTGGCAAGGGGAACAGCCTCGGGAGGGTGGGAGCGGGATGCCCCTGCGGCACGGGGTGGCCAGACCATGAGGAGCAAAGGCTTAGGGTTAGGCCTGGTGGGTGCACTCTCCCACTCCCGGTGTTCCTCTGCATGTGCACGAGGCTCTCTTTCCAGGACACTCCCAGTCTTTGTCCACCTCTCCTCATCTCCCCCCTGGGAGTCACTCAGCTGAGTGGCAATTTAACCTGCATAACACGCCTTTTCTGCTCCGCTAGCCAGACCATCTAGAACAGGTAGCTTATCCAGCTCCCTCAGGTCCCAGCTCTGTTCCCACAGCAGGGTCCAGTGTGGCCAGAGGCTGGAAGGGTAAGCACTCCCCATGCTGGGAGTCAGCAGCTTGGTGAGTCTTGCACTAGCTGTGGACGCCATCATAACCTTTATTGGCCATAAAGGTGACACTTTTGTCTTCGATATGTCTTATTTGTCATAACTCAGGTGAGTAAGAAGAGTGCTATTTATGTGCCCTCCTGAGGACATGTAGCACACTGATTTTATGCTGTGACTTCAATAACACTTTCAAGAGAGTTTCTTCTAACTTATCTAAATTTACCCATAAATTTGTTTTTATGGGTGCATTATCATTATACATAATGATAATGGGATTCGTTATGCAACATTCATACATGCACATAGGTGGGTATTATTTATGTCCATTTTACAGATGAAAACTTGAGGATCAGAAGGACCAAGGGACCCGGCACCAAACCCTCAATGAGTTCATTTAGTTCTTCTTATCACCATTAGCCCTCTTGTGGGAAGGTGATTCTGCAGCACCTATATCAATGCTGGGGAGGGGACATTAATCCCCCTAGGGACTGATGTGGACAGGTGTGGAAAACCTGTGGATCTTGCAGAGACGATGATAGCAACCAGAATCTCAAACACATCACTGATGGTTACAGAGTGTGTGGCATCACACAGGGTGCAATGGAATTTGCCTCTCCTTTGAGTTTTCGTATCTTCTCTGCAGCTCCTCATTCCTCCGCAACCTGATGAATTGGACCATCGTGTGCTCTTCAGAAGAAAGCATTTATTAGCCTTTCATTCAACCCATAAATATTTACTAGCATCTATTTTCCATAAGATATGCTAACCTCTACTGCAGGCTTAATCTTGCTACTCCTAATCAGGGAGGCCAAAATTTAATCACCTCCTTAAAATGGGAGTCCAATGACCTCTTTCTGACTTGAGCAATGTCCAATGTGTTTTTCCAAGAATTCACCAAAGCAGCTCTTTTGAACTCTCTGCGGACTGCTGGGAAGGATCAGGCCACTGTCTTGCCCCTTACTCTGAAGTTTCTGACAATAACCTCCCAAGACACTGGGCCTAGAGACAGAGCAAGACTCTACATGCCAGCCCATAGGGCCCTATCTCCCAGGCCAATGCTTCACAAAGTTTGGTGCCAAATTATTTATTGCTCAACAGCAATAAGATATGCACAGAAATCAAGAATACATGTTTAGAAAGCTTTATGGAAAATACAATCGGTTTCATTGAGATGTAATTTACAATAAAAAAATTCATCCACATTTAACATATAATTCAGTGCACAATTCAGTGAGTTCCAGCAAATATATACAGTCTCAGGATTTGCATCATAGCTCAAATATAGAACATTCCTATTTGTGCAAAAACCGTTCTCGTGATCCTTTGCAGTCTATCCCTTGTGACCAATTCTCAGACTCAGACTAAAAGTTTGCTTTTTCTAGAATCCATATAAAAGGATCATATAGACTGCAGCCTTTGGAGTCTGGCCTACCTCCTCAGCACAATACCTTTAAGATTCATCCACATTTTGGGTTATTAGAAATTTATGCCTTTCATTGCTAAACGCCATTTTGTGGTATAGATAAGCCATGGTTCACTTAGCCATTCATCTGCTGTAGCTTAAATTTAGTGCTGTTACAGATGAGGCTGCCATGAATAATCTGTGCAGTTCTTCCCTGGTCTATGTTTCCATTTTTCCTTGGTAAATGCAGGATCCTGGAGTACGAGGTGATGTAGTGAGTATATATTTAACCTGATTTTAGCAATTTGACAAAATGATTTATGTCCTTTTAATCTAATAATAAGAAATTTAGAGGTTTTATTTATTGGATCTTTTAAATTTCATTTTTGAAAAACAAATTTCATTTTTGAGTCATTCGTTTATGAGGAGTACTGGTGAAGTATTTTATAGGATGTGCAATTAACTTGCTGTTGTATTTTACTAAAACTTGGGCTGTGATAGATGAGAAATATTTCATAACTTGATTATTCGCCTCAGATAGGGGGCAAACCTCTGCTCTGGGTGACAACTCTCACTTCTCTTTCCTGCTCACTGTCTCTGATCAGAAATGTCAATGAGGTGGTACCCAAAAGGTAACCAAGTCCTCCTTACTGTGGACACTGAGCCTATTCTATAGAACAGAAACTACGCATGTGGAAAATTCAGGGGGTGTGGAGTGGACCCTGGGCATTGGCGCAGCGAGACCTCTGCAGGTGTTTCCAATGTTCAGGCAGAGCTGGGAGCCACTGCCCTCGGTATTGCGGGGAGAGGTGATCTTGAGGAGACCCAGCAGTGCTGAAGGTGTGTTGGGGTTCTGAGAAGCCCCCAATAGATAGGAGGAACAGCCCAGGTGTCAGAGAAGTCTTCCTGCCCATGCAGAACTTGACACACAAGCACACAGCAGCATATCTGCTGTTCACCTGCCTAGGAAATGCTTACGAGTCCCCTTTGCGCAAGCTGAGGAACAAGCAAAGAAGGCTGGGCACGTTATAGCATCAGTTCCCATCCTGAAGCTTCCAGGGTATTCCAGACCCTACGACAAGCACTTTCTGTATGTTCAACAATCCTCCCTTGCTGTGGACTTGCTTTACATGTTTCAATTACTCATGGCCAACTGCAGTCTGAAAATATTACTATGCAATGAGGAATCAAGATACTTTGAGAGGGGGTGGAGCAGTGGCTCAGTGGTAGAGAGCTTTCCTGGCACGCATAAGGATCCAGGTTCAAATCCCAGCACCACGTATACTACCAAGTGTCAAATAACAAAAATCAAATGGAAAAGTAAAATTGATTCTCTTTAAAAAAAAAAGATATTTGGGGAGAGAGAATGCAGAGTCATATGAAAGTCATATGACTTTCATTACAGTACATTGTTATGTTTTCTATTTTATTGTTGCTGTTAATCTCATACTGTGCTAATTCATAAACTGTATCCTAGTTATGTCCACACAGAAGACAACAGAGTATACAATGGGGATCCTCTGGGGTCTTGGAATGTATTCCTGCAGATAAGTGAGACTACTGCATTTCATTTAACCTTTATAAGTGACACCATCCTCATTTTACAGTTGAAAAACCTGAGCCACACAGAGTAATCCAACTAACCCAGAGTCATGCACCAGCCATTGTGGGAGCAAGAATATAAATGTGAGTTGGTTCCCCTCAGCACTTGCTCTTGGCCTCTGCAGTACCCAAGAAAAAGAGCTTAGGAAGTGTATCCGTTTCTTAAAGCTGCTGTAACAAATTACTACAAATGGGGTGGCTCAAAACAACAGAACTTCACTCTCATGGTTCTGAAGGCCAGAAGTCTTGAAACCAAAGTATCTGGCAGGTTGGTTCCTGTTGGGGTTTCTGGTCTGAGCTTCTCTCCTAACTTCTGGTGACAGTGGACAATCCTTTAAGTTTCCTGCCATGTTGCTGCATAATTCGAATTATTTCTGCTTCCATCTTCCTGTGGCCTTCCCTGATGGGTCTCAAAACTCCCTCAGCCTTTCTCATAAGGACCCCTGACACTGGATTTCTGTTAACCCTAAATCAAGAAAGACTGCAACTTGAGACCCTTAATTACACCTACAAAGGCCATTTTTCAAAATACACATTCACAGGTTCTGGGGGTTAGGACATGGCTATATCTTTTTGGGGTGACATCTATTCAATCTACCACTTGAAGTAAATTCAGAAGCAAAAGGAAGAAGTCAGAGGAAAGGAAAGGATGCTTCATCAACCAGATCATGTCCCATTTAGTCCAAAATACAAAATGGTACTTGGTCAGAAGGCTTAGGAGCAAGACAGAGAATAAATGTTATCACACAGCATAAGGCACCAAAAGTAGATATAAAATCAGGTGCCTTAAAATCTGCCTATATGTGGGGCAAATGCATTGGCCTGGGTCCTATCCCTGGTCTATTAGTAACAAATCATTTAATGCTAGGCAAGTCTTATCTCTCTCTGGGCCCCAGAGTCCTCATTTGTGAAATAAAGCAATTGCACTAGAGAACTTTTAAATCCCTTCCTACTCAAATATTCCATTACTCTATGCATTCAAAGGTCAAATAGTACAGACAAATGACTCTGAGAAATGTGCTTGCAGTAGAAGACGTGACTGATTATCTAGTGACCTGCACACAAGGCAACATTTTTTCCTAGTGTCTGCAAAACAAAATAATCCGGAAACATCAACACAGAAAATATTCTCAGCAGTGGTTCCTTTTATATCATTCTTATAGCTAACACTCTGGTCACTAGAGTTTACAAATTGTGTTTTCAGCTACATTAAGCTGCCAGGGTTCATTATCAATTAGGGAGCTCTCAGTCAGGGTGCCTGGCACAGATGACAGCTTCTAAATTGCCTTGAGTAGGCCAAGAGAACAAAGCCAGATCAAATTGTGTTATTGTCTTAATGTTTTGATTTGGGAAAATTACTATGAACACCTACTATGATGCTTTGCCACTGAGTCCAGCCACAAAGCAGGGCTGCAGAGTAGCAGTGTTGGGTTGGTAACAGATGGCATTCAGTTGTAGAAATCCAGTTGCCTGGATTCTTTGAGCACAATTCTCCACTGTGGCTGGAGCAAGAGGTGTTGATTAAACTTAACCTGGAAACATCAAGATTCTGAGAGGCTCCTACAAAACCATTAGCTGAGGTACCACGATCTGGAATGAGACATGGAACTGGGCAGTAGTTTGAAGGTAGAGTGGTACCTTCAATATAAGAACCATCTATGTAAGTCTAAAACACTTAGGACTACAATTCAAATCTCAAGCTATATTATTTCTCCAGCAATTAAAGTGTTCCGTTTCCAGAAAATATACTCCATACTACCTCAGTGTCTTTCCTCATTCAGATCCCTCAACCTGCCCTTGGACACCTTGTCCCATAGTTAGGCTAACACACGCCATTCCACCCTACTGAAGTATATGCCATCTGCAGGCAAGAACTTGTCTTTCTCATCTCTACCCAAATTGTCCATTCTGTTTAACACCTTGCCTGCCATGGATAACCACATGTAACCTCAACAACATTTTGTTAATTAAGAAGTTGAGTTGTTGTACAATCATAAATGTATATAAAGTAACATAATGATATGCACTTGATCTTAAACCAAGGTTACTCCCACATCCCCACAGCCCGGTCTCTAGATTATTTTATATTATGCCCTATATATAAATGTGTGTGTGTATACATATCTATATTCTCATATACATACATGAGAATATATATATGTGTGTATATATATGATATTGTGAATTTTTCAGAATTAAATGATTGCATAAGTATTATTTGGCTTCTGGGGGGGTAAAGAGTATGCTACATTGTTGATTGTCTCCCTAGACCCCCCAACAACATTTGAATTGCATTGCTGAATGAAGATAATGCATACCTGCAAGTTTATTGTGCATTTTAGACGACAGCATATATCTGACAGAGAGAGGGACAGTGAGAGAAAGAGAGAATCAATTTTTATTTAGTTTTTCATGTGGCCTTCGTTGCTCCAACACTTCATTGTGTACGTGGTTCTGGGATGTGAACCCACATCATTGCATATGCCAGGCAAGCACCATAACTGCTGAGCCAGCACCCCAGCCCTATCTCTGACATATTAATCGGGGCTCTTAGACAGAATTCTGCCAGGCATTAGTGAGAGCTCTATTTCCTATCTGACACATATTACAAAGCTATGCAGATAGCATTTTGAAGATGTTCTGACTTAATCCAAATATACATTACAATATAACATCTGGGTAAAAATTACATATATAATTTGTAATGTAAATTACATTATTTTTTTCACTCAACAAACATTTACTAGGTTTCTGTGTCACAGTGATATTAATGTGCCCTTGAAGAGCTCAGTAGTCTAGTGGAAGATCAAGACATGTCAATGGGTGAATTACAATGGCAAAGCAATTATTTTCTTAATTCCATCAACACATGTTTATTGAGAGACAACTTTTATGTGCAAAAAAAACTATGCCAACCCCTCTCTTGGGTATTTTTCCAGGGGATTTAGAATCAGCACACTACAGTGACACAGTGAAAACAATGTTCATAGCATCTCAATCTACAATAGCTAAATTATGGAACCAACCCAGATGTCCCTCACTGGATGAATGGATCCAAAAACTGTGGTACATATATACCATGGAATTTTACACAGCAATTAGAAACAATGATATTGCAGCTTTTGAAGGTAAATGGATGGCTATGGAAGAAATTATGCTGAGTGAAATCAGCATAACCCAGAGAACCAAGGGTCGAATGTCTTCACTCATCTGTGGAGGCTGGAACTAGACCCTGGCCATTGAGAAAGGAGGTCTAGTATCACGTTTTAAATCTGGATAAGGTGTAATGTCATATGACCTAAGGCATTTGTAGAGATGTATTGGGAAGGGGGGTGGGAGAGGGAGAAGGATGGGTAATTGGCAGGGCTCTTGGGGGTAAATCTAATTTTCAGAATTCATATATATTATATTATTTCATTAGAAGCTTGTTTGATTGTTCAACAAATTTTTGAATAAAATGAATAAAAAAATTTTAAAAAACAAAAAAACTGTGCTAACCATTAAGCTGGACAAATTTATTATTATTGGTTTAAAATACAATTAAGATTTCTCATAACTCTACATTGAAAAATAAGGCTTTCTCTTATTCTTTTCTTCTGTTTTCTTTATTGTCTAAAGCTAGGATTCTTAAGCTGGGATAGAATCCAGAGAATCTATGAACTTGCACTGGGAAAAAAACCTACATATTTTCACTAATCTGTAACTGAAATTTAGCCTTTCTTTCAATAATAAACGTAGATAACAAGCCACAGCAGGATTAGCAGTACCTGTGACTTGGTTGCCCATACAGTCAAAGCCTCTTTCATATTTTATCACACTTCTTGCACACAGGTTGAAATAAGTGTCACCCACATCACAACTTTTAAATTAGTTATTTGATCCTCTATTGGGCTTTGTATATAGTGCCTTACAACACCACAGATTACTTTCTAGGAAATGTTAGTGACTACATTTCAGTGTAATTTTTTTTTCATTTATAATCCAACATATTTGTAGGATATTTTACAGAATTCCATAAGTTCTACCTAACTGCCATAGAGATAGGTAGCATGAAGAAAATTTGACTTTTGATCTATGCCCTGATAGTAGTTATTCTTAGCGCACAGTTGGAATCTTTCTCTGAGGTAAAGTTCAAAGGCAGGGCTGAGCTTTGAGACTTAAGGCTATTTGTGGACCTTTCACCTGCTGTGGAACAGCCACATGTTGAGAGAGGGTGAGGGCTGCGTTTCTGTCCACCCCAGTTTCTGTCCTCCCATGACCACCAGTGAGATAAAATGGTGCCATGTGCACCTGAGCTGGTGGCTGCTTCTGAGTGTGCCTGGGTTTTGTTACTGGAGAACAGAGTTCAAATATAATCTGCACCATCTGACTCAAAATCAAACTATATAAAATCCCAGGTGCGAGGAAATGGACTTCACAGACCCAGCGCAGCCAATAGCACCTGGGATCTTGGTGGACCATAACGCAAACCTGAGTCATTGATGAAAATGGGTTAGTTCCAGAATAAATATCAACGAAACGTAAAATAACATTAACACAGGACAGTGGAAAGTCATTTCTCTTCCTGCTTGGAGCTTTTCCCTGGGGGAGACAAGGCCTGTGTCTGGCACAGAGGAGACCCTGGCCACCTGGCTAGTGAAGGAGACACATCACGCTCTTCTCCTGGCTTCTTGCTCTGCCCTCTCCCAGGTCCCCTTCCCATCGCTCTTGCAGGAATGTCTTTGCCCTTCTCACTGCTGAAGCAATCATCTTTAACACCATCTTTCCTCTACTGTGGCACAGCTCCAAAATGAAAGCATTTTCATTTAAGTTAACACTCCCAACGCAGAGCCCTTGTAGCCACAGCTTGGCAACATGTAATGTGGAAGATTCATGGGAAGAAGCAGCGAGTGGAAAGCTAATGGACTTCCAGGCAAATGGCAGCTTTGTCTCCAGGAACCAGACACACGGCACCTGGAGGGCCTCTTGGCGCATATAGATTTACTTTTTAAAAAAATATATTTTTCGTTATTTTATATATTTTTCTGCTGCTGCATTTCTCAGAGTTCTCTCCTGAGAGATGGGTAGACAGCTTTACACATCGACTCTTAGACTGATATTTCAAAGCAAACATGTTATCACTCACTGAAAAAAACTATTGATTTCAAGCCATCTATGACTTACCATCCATTACACTTATCAAGCCAAAGCCATCAGCAGTGTAATTAAATTTTGACTTACCTCTGGGCAGGAAAAAAGAGCCACTATAGCAGTTGGGCTAACAATGATTTCCTCTTTCCAGAACTTTAATTTCCTCTGTCTGTACTTTGTCTCTGTTGGACACTAGGAAGGGCCCATCAATCTCCTCGCCTAGATAAGTATGTGACTGAGGAATGACATCTATTTGAAAATCTTAATGATTATAAATAAAACCCAGTGTTCTCATCTGCTCCTAGAATCAAGCACTTTACTTCTCTTAGCTTGAGTGTGAACTATGGTGAACAATGACAAAGGCCACTGATAGGGAAATAATCTTTTTAGTCCGTTCTGGAATGAAATTGAAATTATCTCTATTTCAGGGTCTTTACATGGAATGAAAATTAAGAGAGGACACTGGACAGATGTTTGAGAAACAAGTCTTTCTGCACCTATTAAATGATTCTGCTGAGACTTTAGTCTATAAAAGATGCTCCTACAGTCATTTTGCCATTTATTTCCAATGAAGGGCTTTATAAGGAAATTCCTATAAAGTCTGCTTTGTATTAATTGTGGAAATGTAGAGAAAACAGGGAATATCTCTGGGGCTTTACAACTACAGAGAGTGGTTCTTCTTAATGCCATCATTCTGTCCTTGACTTCTTTCCCTCTCTCCTTCTATGTCACCCAAACTTCACTTGTTCCTTTTCCTTCAGCTGTGCTTAAAATGTTGGTGCTCTGTAGTGATTTATCCAGGGGCCCTTTTCTCTTTTCTAGATCCCTGGCTTCAACTACTATATGTTTTATAAATCCATATCAATTCTGTCTTAAACTCCAAACACATGGCCAAGTTACGAGCAGTTACATCCCCTAAGTCTACGTGAAATGTCTTAACGATCATAATGAAATAATAATCCCTCAAATCTTAACAATTTGAGCCTCAGTTTGAGCAGATACAAAACTGACTCCATCATTGTTCATGGACACCTGCTCTTCCCTCCTACTCTCCCTCCCTCAACAAAGGTGCCTCTTCCCTATCCTCGTCTACTTTTCTCATTAGCTAAATACCAAGACTACAATCGCCAATGATTAATTTCTCCCTATGCTCTGTTTTCTTGGCACAGCAGTAATAGAATATACACCTTGAAATGAACAGTGATAAAGCCGCCTAACTTTTCTTTTAAAGAGAGACAGGGAAAAAACAGTTAATTTATTTTTTTCATCTGGTTTTTGTTTTTCCAACATTTACTTGTTTATGTAGTGCTGAGGATTGAACCTGGGTCTTCACACATGCCAGGAAAGCTCTTTACTGCTGAGCCACCGCTCCAGCCTGAAAGTTGCTCAATTTTTTGAATGGTACACATGATGGAGCACAGAGGGAAGGAGGTGGGAAATCTCTGTCTACCTCTTTCAGGGATCTTTTCCAAAGCTCAGCACAGATAGGACACTGCCTGCTTTCTTCCACCCAACTCCATTAACTATAATAAGTGGGAATTCCTTCCAGAGCGTAACAATAGGTCATTTGTCTCAATTTTATGTGTTGAAATTTTTCATCTTTTTGGCCTCTTCTGGATATTTTCTTAAGAAAATTAGCATGGCAGGTCAACTTAAATGCTGTTAGGATACCACCAAATTGGGAATCTTCCATTGTTGTTCCAAACGTTTCGGCAGACGTGGTAAAGGCAGGACAGGCACACGTACAGAAGAGTTGTACAAAATGCCCAGGTGTGTCCAGGTAAGTGTGGAAAGAGAAATGATGGCCAAAGTATGGGGGCAACATTTTACTTATTTATAGCTTTTCCCCATTATTAGATTACCAGAGTAGCATTTAGCCTATCGATGCATAGTCACTAAAAATGGTAATTAACTTGATGGTCACTACTAGAAAGATATAGGTACATTTTTTCAAAAGAAAATTTAAGTACCTTAGCGCTTTTTAATAAATGATAGGCTTAAGATGTTTGGAAATGTTACAAGTACAGCATAAAGTTCTTAAAAGAGCACAGGGCTTACATTTATCCATCAAATTTGAACATGCTAATTCTATTTCGGATAGGAAATAGTTGAGTTTTTAGGATATGGGAGTTCCTCTATTCAGATATTTTCCCTTTATTCACGTTTTCATAAAAACACACATACACACACATATACCAGGCCCAGAGTTATACAGAATGTCTTATTTAAATATATTATTTCTACCTACATACAAGGACTTGTTAAACACCTTGGACATCCCAACAAAATCCCAGGAGGATTAGAACACTTAGAAGTAAGTGTTCTCTATGCCAAAGAGTAACACCTCCTTAGAAATCCTAAAATTAATCTTCAACAAAGCCTAGGGAAACCACCAGTAATAAACTGCTTATTAGTATAAAGGTCTTCAGAAGAAGATAAACGAATCCAAAACCTCTTAATATAGATTATCTTTCATGTATAGTAAGTACATAGTTTAAAATTATTAGATAGAGGAAAATGTGATCTAGAGTCATGAAGAAAAATAGTATAGTGAAGCAGACCTACAGATGATACAGGTATTGGAATTAGTATATAAGTATCTTTGAATATGTATGAAAAATAAGTCAAAGAATTTACAGGCAATTTGATATAATAGGTGAAAAATAGGAAAATTCAGTAGAGATGTGGAAATTAACAATCAAAAATAAACCCTGGAACTAAAAATTAAAATATCTGGTATCAAAATTACATTAGATACAAATAACAGCAGACTGGATAATGCAGAATAAAACTACTGAATTTAAAGATAGGTCAAGAGAAATTAACAAGCTAGAAGCACAAACAGAAATCAAGATTTAGAAAAAAAATGAGCAATACCTCATACTGACTTATGGGATGATATCAAGCACTCTAACACATACATAATTAGAGTCTCAGAAAAAGAGAACAAAGAATGTAATATAAAACATATTTTAAAAAAAACATAAGCTAGGAGTTTTCCAAAGTTCCAAGCAGGAAAAAAATATAGAAATCTAGGAATGTAATAGCTAACCTGAGAAAACCCCAACTGATCAAAATGGAAGATTCTGAGCAACAAAATTAAAAGAGTAATATTTGATTACAACATAAGCATAAAATAAATGCCCCTGAGTCCACACGGATATAAATGAATGATTGAATAAATGGGGGAGAAGAGATAAATTTCCCATACAGAAGAGATTCAAATAAATTATGCAGAAGGTCCCTACTTTAAGAGACAGAATTGAACTTTTTGCCCCTTGGAAAGTCTGGGAGGTGCAGTAACTTCACAATGGCAAAATTTGGTAAAGAGTTAATTAGCCAGGGAGTCAAGGAGAACACCATCATGCTAAGTCAAGTTTTCAGGGTGTACCACTGGGGTGTTGTGATGAGACTGGTACTACACTTCTGTGGTCTTCCTCCCGCAAACCCACAACTCCCTCTCACCATGAGGAAAACATGAAACAAACCCAAACTCAAAGAAATTCTACAAAATACCTGACCTGTATTCCTCAAAATTGTCAAGATAATAAAAAACAGGTCAAGTTTGAGAAACTCTTGCAGACCAGAGGAGACTAAGGAGCCGTGATGACGAAACACAATGTGGCGACCTAGATGGGATCTTGGAACAGAAAAAGAACATTGGAGAAGAATTGGTAAAATCTGAATCAACTGTGTAATTTAGATAATAAAAATACACCAACATTAGCTCCTTAGTTGTGACAAATGTACACTAGCAATGTAACATGTTAACAACATAAGAAATAGGGTTATATGTAAACTCTCTGAACTAGCTTTTAAAATTTTTCCATAAATCTAAAACTATTCTAAAAA
>PVKS010043346.1:0-14947 GCA_004027875.1 Aplodontia rufa | reverse complement strand
AAAAAAAAAAAGTTTTTAATTAAAAAAAAAAAAAAAACTAACGGGCTGGAGCAGTGGCTCTGTGGTTTCGGTGTTTGCCCAGCATGTGTGAGGATGCGGGTTTGAACCCTAGCACTACATACACAATGAAGTGTCTGAGCAATAAAAGTCACATGAAAAACTAAATGAAATTGATTCTCTCTCTTTCATTGTCCCTCTTTCTTTAAATAAATAAATGGGATGGAGGTGCAGCTTGGTGGCAAACTGCCCCTAGGCTCAATCCCCAATACCATAAAAAATGAAATGAAAAAAACGTAAAATGCAAAATCTTATGCTTTGAATACAGCCCTTGCTTCTCTTGCCACTGCGACTTTTTCATCCCCCCCCACTTTGATACCAGAGATTGATCCTAGGGGCTTAATCACTGAGCCACACCCTCAGTCCTTTTTATATTTTTATTTTGAGACAGGGACTCACTAAGTTGCTTAGGGCCTCACTAAATTGCTGAAGCTGGATTTGAACTTGCGATCCTACTGTTTGAGCCTCCCAAACTGCTGGGACTACCGGTGTGCACCATCACAACTTATTTTTAAAATGATGTTTCTTTCTCTTCTCTCCTTCCTTCTCCCTAACCTCTCCCCTTTCCTAATCGCAGCAGAAACAGGATTACTTTACTTCCCCAGCCTAGGCAGTTATCTGTCCTCGAGCACACACCCACCACTGGAACAAAGTAATTCAGGCTCTGGGGAAGGTACCAGAAGATCTCAGAAATGACTAGCTCCCAAATTAGCAAGTGAATTACAACTCTGACAGAGAACAGGTGGAATGTGGCCAGTGACTCACCTCTTTTTAAAAAAGTTCTTGTACCCCTCTCCCGCCATGGTCAGAATCACAGCCTCTGGGACAGGAGTCCCTTGGGTTTCTCCTTTGCTAGCAAAGAGATAAAACTTCTTTTTCCTTTTTCTCAAAATCTTGTCCTGTTTGGGCACAGTAGCACATGCCTGTATTCCCAGCAGCTTGGGAGGCTGAGGCAGGAGGATCACAAGTTCGATGCCAGCCTCAGCAACTTGTGTCCTACAAAACTTAGTGAGACTCTCTCAAAATAAAATATAAAAAGGACTGGGGATGTGGCGCAGTGGTTAAGCACCCTGGATTCAATCCTTGGCACCAAAACAAAAACTAAGACAATAAAAAACCCAACAACAACAGCAAAGAATAAATAAATTAATTAAAATTAGATTGGCACTGGGGACAAGGACTAAGCTTTCAGTAACACTTTTAGTTTGTGTTTAACACAAACCAGGTATCAGTGGTTCTGTGGATCAATTTCTTTCACCCCAGAGCACTAAAGATGAGTAACTCCTCCCCACCCCTTGCCCCCACCCCCAGCTAACCAAACCCTTTACTTCAATTGAACCTGCCCATCCCACCTACATCACCAAATTCCCATTCAACTACTCCCTAGCCTGGGGCATTGGGCAAATCTCTTCCATTCTCCAGTCTCTGGATCCCATCATACAAATAAACTGACTAAATTCCATAATGGTTTGAACCCAGGGGCACTTAACCTCTGAGCCAAAACACCAGCCCTTTTTCTGTTTTATTTTGAGAGGAGGTCTTGATGAATTGCTGAGGGCCTCACTAAGTTGCTGAGGCTGACTTTGAACTCACAGTCCTCCAGCCTCAGCTTCCCAAGTTGCAGGGATTACCACATCTGGCTAAGTGCTTTTATGGAGTCCTTACAGCCTGCCTTGCTCTGGCTTCTAGAATAAATTCATCGTTGTCCCCTGCTGCCTCTCTGCACGACAGAAAGAAGCCAAGAAGAAGAATAGAGGGATATGTAGATTCTACTCAAAATTTGAGGGATTTCATTAAAATGAGAGCCCTATCCGAAATGCTGAGCTGAGTTTGTAATGGAATGTGCACAGCCCCGGGGGCTCTGGGTGTGAACATTAGGACAGATGGGTGAAGGGCTTTGCACTGGTCGGTGCTCTGCCTTGTTGATGTTCTCTTTGTCTGGTGACTCCTGGCACCCTGCAGTGCTTGGGCCAGCAAATGTGGCCTTCACAATTTCCTGGTACAGGTCTCTGAGTTAAGGGGTATGTGATTATTGGTGGTTTTGTGCACCTGAGACTGTGTGACCTCTTCACTGCAGGAAGTTCAGGTTTTTCATTTGGATTAGTGAATCACCCAGGAAACAGTGACAGGGGCTGCCTGGGCTCCCCTACTTTTTCTAAGCCAGGAAAGGAAACAAATCCCCACCCTCCTCAGTCTCAAAGGCCAGCACACCTTCCCACACAGGAAGTACACTGAAAAGTCACCCCCGTCTACTGAGCCCAAGGGTTTAATTAGGAGGCCCCCAGAAGGAAGGGCATAAAGTCAAAATCATTCCAACATCTGGAGAAGGCGCAGGGCTAGAAACCAGTTCTGCAGTGGCCAAGCCCCAGAGTCACATCACCCGCCTGACCAAGGTTCTGGGGACTGAACCCAGGGCCTCACCCTTGCTAGGCAAGCACACCACTCGTGAGCTACATCCGAAGCCCCCTTTATTTATTTTAAAGAGAAAGGGACAGTGAGAGAGAGAAAAAAATCTTTATTCAGTTTTTCATGTGACTTTGAGGCAGAAAAAGTTAGGCAGTTCAGTGTAGGCAGAGCAATGTGGGTTGATAAGGAGATCATCTTTTCCGAGAAGGCAAAGACATCCTCCAATGCTAATGAGGGTCTGATAAGATAGGCCCAGATGCAGACACTCCCTGCTGCTAAGCAAGGATCCATGCCTAAGGCATGGATCAAAGAACCTAATGCATGGATCAGAGACTGGACCAGAATTCCCAGCGCCTGTACAGGGGCTGGGAAGCAGTGACCAATCCAGGAGAGGCTGTCATATAAAAGGGGTAAATCTCAGTACCTCATCGGCTCCGTCCGCTTCCCCCACTCTGGGGGAAGTCTGCTCTTCTCCCTATGCTTTATTTTCTATGCTTTCTATAATAAAACTTGTCTACTATGCTTGCCTCGGTGTCCCTTGGTTTCATTTCCCCTCCTCCGAGAGGACTCGAACCTGACATCCACATCACCGGCATCAACTTCAGTTGCTCCCACGCTTCTCTATGTATGTGGTTCTAACTCGAGTCCTCATGCATGAACAGGTGGTCTTGAGGTGTCCAGAATGAGCTAGAAAAAGACTTTTCCCCTTTCCTCCTGCCTCTCCCCCCACCGCCAGTACTGGGGTTTGAGCCCAGGGGCGCTTAATCATTGAACCATACCCCAGCCCCCCCTTTTTTTAAAGAGAGAGGTGTTGCCAGTGATGTGGATTTCGGGTTCGTGTCCTCTCGGAGTTGAAGAATGAAACCGAGGGACACCGAGGCAAGCAGAGTAAATAGAGTTTATTTAAGAAGAGAGATAACTGGGCAGACTTCCCTCAGGTGGGGAAGGTAGCCAAGAGCTCTTATATATGTTATATATGTTATCTTTCTCCATTTGGTCCTTATTTCCCTGCCCTTGCATCTAGGTGTTTTGTCCCTGCCCCTGCACCTAGGCACGGAGGGTAGGATAGTGGTTCCTCCCCTAGCGGCAGGGAGTGTTTGCCTTTGGGCCTCACTGACATATCAAAGGGAATATCAAAGCGGAGAGGAGAAAACAGTCTCCTCCAGACCGACTCAAACGTTCAATCTACCCTGACTGCCTATCTTTTTCTATATCAGAGGGACAGTGAGAGAGACAGAGAAAGAGAGAAACAACTTTATTTAGTTTTTCACACGGCCTTAGTTGCTTCAACACTCAGTTGTGTACGTGGTGCTGGGGCTTGAACCCGGGTCCTCGTGCTTGCCAGGCAAGCGCCGAAACCGCTGAGCCACCGCTCCAGCCCCCCCTTTTTTTTTCTGAGACAGGGCCTCACTAAAATGCTGGCGCTATCCTCAAACAAGATCCTGTGAAGAGGGGGCTCCCTAAAAGTAATGAGAATTCCCTTCCCCCTGTAGAAGACACTTTTCCTTGGAAAACTATTTTTCTATTAATTCAGCTGGGGGCTGAAACCATATATATGCAAGGTAGTCTTCTATCTGCCTGCTTGCCTACCCTGCCTGTGCTTGGAGATCTGACAGTGCACAAAGATGTACAGAGGCATATAGAGTGACCTCTTTTTTTTTTATCTTAAAGAGAGAAGGACAGAGAGAGACAGAGAGAATCAACTTTTATTGAGTTTTTCACATGGCTTTCATTGCTCTGACACTTAGTTGTGTGCATGGGTGCTGGGGTTTGAACCCGTGTACTTGCATATGCCGGGCAAGCGCTGTAACCAAGGAACCACCATTCCAGCCCCTAGAGTGACCTCTTAATCCTCTTTTCCTCTCCCTTTCTTGAGAAACTGTTGTATCGAAGCTGTTTGTGTTCTTTGCAGATAACCATTGTTTTGTAATTTCCTTTTAAAAGCAGTAGGTATTGAAAACTAGATCTATGCTGTAACCTCCTAAAAGGTATACATTGCAAAGGCTCTAGACTCACAGTGGCCAGTAGATAGCAGCTGTCGTGTGTCCCCGGTCCATGCTGCAGCATTAAACCTGTTTTCCTGAAAACTTCTCTGGAGTCTGAGCCTCCTTTGTCCCAATTCACATCTACCTCAGCCTCCTGTCGCTAAGATTCCAGGTTCCATACCCAGCAAGAAAAGACATTTATTTATTTATTTTATTTTTTATGTTCCAGACCTGACTGAGCAGTTGTATTGTCATCAGATCCCAGGTTTCCACTTATTCTAGTCTTGGCGCTGGCCACTTTGACCTGTCAGGGACGGACAGACAGCTGTTCCTGATCTGGGAGGATGTTACCCTCCTCCTCCAGCTCTCTCCCCAGGACTGTGGTCCACCTGCAAAGTTGGATTTCCTCAAAGGGTGAGCTCACCCTCCAACCCCTTCCCAGTAAAGTCACATTCCTGCTTCCAAAGCAGAGTTCAGCACATCTGTGTGTAACTTCCTGATTTTTCTTTTTTCCCCCAACTTGAGACATCTAGTCATCCTATTAGGTCATGAAGCAATCCCTCTCCAGCCCTCCTGCTCACCGAAAAATGCTTAGCCCAGTTCTGAAGCTGAGCTCTTCCCCTTTGTGTACCTGAGGTCCACTTGTCATGGTCCTCAACGCTCTCATGCAAAATGAATGCACTAAGTTCTTAGGCGAGGTATCTCTGTAATAGCCACCCCTCAACCATTCATTCTGCATTTAATTTTGTCATTTTTCTATTAAATAAATCATGTTTTTCTTATCAGTTTTCCAAGTTCTCCACATAGGAGTTCAATCTTTTCCTGTTTAATTTTGAAAATATTCCCCTATTCCTACTGCTTCTAATTTTAGGATTATTTTCTTTTTGCTGTCATTTATTCAACAACTATATATTGCATATCAATTACAAAAGAGTTGTTTGGGTTTTTTTTGTTTCTTTGTTTTGACAACCAGGGATTGAACCCAGGGGCGATAAACCACTAAGCCATATCCCCAGCCTATTTTTATTTTTTATTTTGAGACAGGGTCTCTCTAACTTGCTTAGGCTGACTTTGACCTTGTGATCCTCAGCCTCAGTCTCCTGAGACCCTAGGATAACACACATGTATCACTCTGCCTGATGGATATGGAAAATTACCAAAAGCCATTCAGCCAGGCAGCAAACCCCTTACTCACTGAATCTACAGACTCAGGCCCTTATCAAAAACTATTGTCTAAGGTCCTTATCAGAGGATCCCCACCCTACTGAGAAACTCAGTTTCATCTCCACCTATTGAAATCCCTGTTGTGACCCCCACCCCAATTCAGCCTATAAAAGACCACCTATCCAAAAGCCAAGTGGCCATTTTCTACCTGGAAAGTGTGTCCCTGCAACTTGCAATAAATCTTCTCAATCTGTTGAGGTCTGGTTCCTTTCTGTGCCTCGTACCTCTTTTCCAGCCTCTTTTCAGTTGGTGCTGAAACCCTGGCTAACTAACGAGTGGGTATTTGAAAATAACTGATCCTGGGGCTGGAACAGTGGCTCAGCAGTAGAGTGCTTGCCTGGCGTGTTCAAGGACCAGAGTTTGAACCCCTGCACCACATATATGACTAAGTGTTGGAAAAAGTAAAATCAGATGAAAAAAATAAATAAAACTGGTTTTCTCTTTTTGTCTCTCACTCTCCTGTCTCTTTAAAAGCCTGATCCTGGGGCTGGAGTGGTGCCTCAGCAGTTAGCCTTGCCCGGCATGCGCAAGTATAGAGTTCAAACCCCAGCACCATGTACACAACTAAGTGTCAGAGCAACGAAAGCCATGTGAAAAACTCAATAAAAATTTATTCTCTCTCTCTCTTTCACTGTCTTTAAAAAATAAATAAAAGCCTGATCCTGATGTATGAGAACTGGCCACTAAAGGCAGAAAGTGCTGTAAGCCAAAGAAAAAGCCGAAAAGCAGACAGATCCAGGATTGCATAAAGTAGAATTTACAACTTAGTAATTGTAAATTGGACTTGGGGACAGAAAGGTGTTTGGGGTGGCATGGCAGCAAGACAGGAGGAGTCCCTTAGTCTAAATTAGATTAAACTTAGTCTAAACTGGAAAAGCTACTAAAAAGTCCAACATTAGTGGCTGATACAATTAACAGCTTTGTTCCATAGGGTTTGGGTTGTGAGCCAGCAAAATGTAGTTACAACTAAGATAGCTGCAGTCGTGTCAAGCTGGATTCCTACAACTGGGCCTTTGGAGACTGAATTACTTGCCTCCTATCCTTCAGGTATTTAACCCACAGGTGGAGAAACTTAATGGTACTGTCATACCCTTAGATGATGACTCCGGGTGCTGGAGAGGTACCTCAACAGTTATGGCACTTGCCTGGCACACCCAAGGACATGGGTTTGAACTCCTGCACCACATACACAATGAACTGTGGGAGCAGCAAAAGTCACTTGAAAAACTAAATAACACTGATTCTCTCTTTCCCCCTCTTTCTCTCTCACTGTCCCTCTCTCTCTCAAAAAAGAAAAGATGATAAGACTCTGGTCTTACCAATCATTTAAATTTATATATGAGTCATACATATTAAAATTTAAAATTAAATTATATACAGTCAGTGTAATAACTCATTTAATATTAGTAAAACCCACATAAAATTGACATATACAAATTTATTAATTTCCACTTATTAAATTACATGTGAAATGAAACTTTCAGGTCCTATGCTGATTGATTAGTGAGTGTGTTCTTTCTTCTATATAAATATCCAGCTGGGCTGGGAGTGATACTCAGTGGTAGAATACTTGGTTAACATGCATAAAGCCCTGGGTTTGATTCCCAATGCTATAAAACAAACAAAAAGAAAGTGCACTTGAGGACCCAAAAGACAGCAAAAGGTAATGCAGGGTGGCAGAATGGGAGCTGGGGAAGCTGACTAGGGAATCATGAAGGTAAGTGTCACCAAGTTCTACCAGCCTGCTGTCCTCACTGTCCCTACAAGAAGAGAGACGCTACGAGAAACAGATTTTTCCCACTGGCATTTCGGGGCATCCCAGTTAACAACTGTGGCTTCCAGGACAAATGGACATGGGTTCAAGCCCAATTCCACACATACTCACTGGGTGACCTTGGATAAGTTACCTGGTTGTGTTGCGTTAGGTATATTGTCACAGCTTCTCATTGCTGTGACAAAATACCTAAGAATAACAAACTAAAGGAGGGAAGGTTTACTCATGTCTTCAGAGGCTTTAGTTCGTGGGTGACTGTCTATATCGCTGTGGGCCTATGGTGAAGCAGAAGGTCAATGGCAGAGAGGGGGTGGTGGAGCAGAATGGTTTACCTACTGGTGGCCAGAAAGCAAAGAGAGAGAATACGGAAGGGGCCAGGGCCAAGACATACCCTTCCTGGACCTGCCCCAAGTGACCTACTTTCTCTAACCAGGCCCTACCTCCCAAAGAATCCACCATCTCCCAATAATGCCATCAAAGTATGAATCAATGGATTAATCCACTGCTGAGGTCAGAGCCCTCACGATTCAATCACCTCCCCAAAGCCTCACCTCTGAGCACTGTTGCATTGGAACCAAGCTGTCAACACATGAGCCTTTGGGGGACATTCCAAATCCAAACCGTATTAATTTTTTTTTTTGCAACAGAGATTGAACCCAGGGGTGCTTAACCACTGAGTCACATCCCCAGGCCTTTTTTATTTTGAGACAGATTCTCACTAAGTTGCTTAGGCCCTTTCTAAATTGCTGAAGCTGGCCTTGAACTTGGGATCCTCCTGCCTCAGCCTCCCGAGCTGCTGGGATTACAGGTGCTCGTCCCAGGTCTGGTTCATAATAATCTTCTGAGGCTCAGCTTTCTCATCAGGTTTCTCTCAGTGTGGATGATGATGGCCACCCCATAAGATGGTTTTGAAGATGAGAAGAGGTTATTTGGCAAGGCATTTAGCACAGTGTTTAGCAAATAGATGTTCAACAAGTGTTACTTGTATTTTTGATTATCATCAACATTGTTATTATTCTTATGTGCCAGTGATTGTACTGGATGTTGGGGATACAAAAATGAAGGAGACAGCCAGATTCCCCGTCCACCCCCAGGGTTCTAATGACCTATTAACTTCCCACACCCACATTTAATCAAATAAGATTGAATTCTCCAGCACCAACTCAAAGAGTCTCAATTACACACATGGCCTTGTCATAACCCCCTTTGTACCCTCTTCAGTAAAAGTCACTTTACATCAAAGAAAATCTTTGAGGGCAAAAAATTGAACTTAATTCTTGCTCCAATGAAGAACACAATGCATATTTGGAAAATGAATGAGTCATCATGATCCTTGCACGTCTATGTGTAAGGTATCTGTCATCAAAGCACTTTCAATACTTACTCCATCCTGGATAACAACCTGGCAGGTTACAGCAACTGATGACATTAGCTATCATAAGTGCAGGTGTTCTCCAGCTTCTAGGGTTTGAGGCTTTCCGAGATCAGACCAGGGGTGAGCTGGGAAACAAGGGAAGTTTTCCATCAGGGACACCCTCCTAGGTTCCCCAAAGGCAAAGGTTCCTACCCTTCCCACACCAACAACTCCTTTAATTGGCCTTCATCCATGAATCTATGTTCTGATTTTGTCTCCAAGAAAATATCACTCAAATATTAGGGAGCAGTTGGATATGAGTAGTGGGTCAGGGGTTTAAAAAAACACATGGTACAGAGGAAATCAGTTAATCAATAGCCCTGCTTCAGCAGCACCGCAAGGTCTGACAAGATAGCTATTTCAGGACACTTGCCTAATCTCTGCCCTATAAACTATTCCTCTTATAACAGGATGAAGAGTGGGTAAGTACCAAAGGGCAAGAATATGGTTGCTCAGGCCAGGCGTGGTGCACACCTATAATCCCAGCAACTGCAGATGCTGAGGCAGGAGGATCCCAAGCTCAAAGCCAGCCTCAGCAACTTGGCAAGGCCCTGAACAATTTAGTGAGATCCTGTCTCAAAATTAAAAAAAAAAAAGAAAAAAGAAAAAAAAAAGGTTGCTCAGAAGGGTCTAATTGCTAGAACATCTTAAGCAAGATCCTGAACAAAAAACACAGCTCAGAGATTTCCAACTCTCAGAAAGCAAGATGATTAAAACCAGAGCCCCTGACCATAAATTCTGTAAAACCAGCTCCAGTTAGGGACCAGCAGCAGGGGCCAAAATGACCAAGAGTTGCGCTAGGGCTAATGTAGTCTGTTAATCCAGACCCAGGAGGTGCTGCTTAGTCGGGAGCTTCTGACAATCTCCCCTCCTCCCCCAATAAAATCTGGAACCCGGGGCTGGAGGGACGGCTTGGCAGTTAAAGCACTTGCCTGGCAATTGTATGTAGACCTGAAGGCGGAACAGAGAGCAGGGTGTCTCGTTTTTCAACTCTGTGAGCCCTACACAAAAATCACATCACAATAGAAGGAAGCAGAACCAAAATTAGAGTAAATGTCACATTCCGTTAGACCTTCAGACCTAGAGGCAATTTTAAAACAGGATAACAAGGTTGACCAGGATGTTGAGAAATTGGAAACTTCATAAAAATTGGTGATGGGAATGCAAATGATGCAATTGCTTTAGAAAAAAAGTTTGCTAGTTCCTCGAAAGGTTAAATGCAGAGCTACCATATAACCCAGCAATCATACACTTTAAAAGGGTGAATTGTATTGTCTGTGAACTGCACCTCAATAATAACCTCTCCAACCATCTCTGTTCTAGGCAAGTACTTCACAAAGGAAACAGCTTTTTATTTATTTATTTATTTACTTATTTTTGGTGCTGGGGATGAACTGGGTCTTGGGCACGCTAGGCAAGTGCTCTACCAGTGAGCTGCACACCCAATCTAGTTGAAGGCAATCAGTTTTAACAGTTCTAGGGCATCCTGGGAGCTGGGGGGTGTGCAACTGTATTCACATATCAAGCTCATACACATAGTCTTCTCCTGTACAGTGTGTGTATATGACACTAGGGATCAAACCCAGGACGTTGCTCCATTGCTTTGCTACATCTTTTTTCTTTTCTTTAATAAAGAGAGACAGTGAGAGAGAGAGCGAGAGAGAGAGCTCGAAAGAATCAACTTTATTGAGTTTTTCATGTGGCCTCCATTGCTCTGACACTTTGTTGTGTACGTGGTGCTGGGGTTTGAACTCACGTACTTGCACATGCCAGGCAAGTGCCATAAACTCTGAGCCACCACTCCAGTCCCTCTCCAGCTCTTTTTTAAATTTTATTTTATTTTATTTTATTTTTTTAAAGAGAGAGGGACAGTGAGAGAGACAGAAAGAGAGAAACAACTTTATTTAGTTTTTCACATGGCCTTCGCTGCTCCAACACTTAGTTGTGTATGTGGTGCTGGGGTTTGAACCTGGGTCCTCGTGCTTGCCAAGCAAGCGCCGAAACCGCTGAGCCACCGCTCCAGCCCCCTAAATTTTATTTTTGAGACATGGTCTCATTCAGTTGCTCAGGCTGGCCTCAAACTTTCAATCCTTCTACTTTAGCCTTTGCAATGTTGGGATTATAGGCTTGCACCACCATGCCTGCCCCTCCACCCGCCTTGCTTTTTTTTGACAATTTTTAATTTCCATAAAAAGGAATATTCTAGGAATTTCACACAAATGAATTATTAATATATGGACTTCATTTCTTTTCTTTTCTTTTTTTTTTGGGGCCGAGGACTAAACTCAGGGCCTTGTGCACTCTGCAACTGGGCTAAACACTCAACCCCTGAACTTCATTTCTTTTCTTCTTCTTTTTTTTTTTTAACACAGAGAGAGAGAGAATCAATTTTATTCATTTTTCCATCTGGCCTTTGTTTCTCTGACACTTAGTTGTGTATGTGGTGCTGGGGTTCAAACCCAGGTCCTCATGCATGCCAGGCAAGTGCTCCAACAGCTGAGCCAGCGCTCTGGCCCCAACTTCATTTATTTTTATATTCAAATAATATTCCATTGTATGAACATATCACATGTTGCTTATCCATTTATCAGTGATGGACATTTGGTTATTTCCACTCTGGCTATTATGGATTCTACTGATATGAATATTGTGTACAGATTTTTTTTTTTTGTACCAGGGATTGAACCCAGTGGCTTTTAACAACTGAGCCACATCCCCAGCCCCTTTTTTTATATTTTATTTTGAGACATAGTCTCTTTAAGTTGCCTAAAGCCTTGATAAGTTGTTGAGGTTGGCTTTGAACCTGTGATCCCCCTGCATCAGCCTCCTGAGATGCTGGGATTACAGGTGAGTGTCACTGCCCCTGGCTGGTGTACAGATTTTTTGTGTAAATATATATTTTCAATTGTGTTGGGTATAAAACTAAGAGTTGAATTGCTGGGTTATATGGCAGCTATGTTTATTTATTTTTTTCTTTTTGCAGTACTGGGGATTGAACCGAGGGATGCTGTACCACTGACTTATATCCCCAGCACTTTTTATATTTTATTTTGAGACAGGATCTCACTATATTACAATATTGCCTCAGCTTCCCCATACTGTGATTACCGGCATGTGCTAGAGGAATTTTTGGCATGGTTTAGGTGTTTTGTTTTGGGAAGATCATCCTATGTTGCCTGAAATGGAATTCCCATGGAAACAAACAAACAAACACAAAAAGGGAAAATACACAGATATGAACCTGGAGATATGGCTTAGTGGTAGAGCACTTTTCTAGAATACATGAGGGTCTGGGTTCACACCTCAGCACTGCAAATCGCAGATACAGACAAACACACACGCGCTCTCTCTCTCTCTCTCTCTCACACACACAGGTTGTCTCTAGTGCTAAGGCACATTATGATTTCATGTGCTTCAGATGTTGAGATAGTGGAATTTCTATGCTGCGAGGTATCTGATTATGGCTTCTTTGGGTCATAATACATGATCCAAGCACAATTGTATACTCCTTAGGAGGGGTTTGAAGATGGGAAATCAGTGCTAAATTTTGCAAGTAGTTAGGAAGAGAGATATTAGAACTCTTTAATCAATCACCCTCTGCCTAATTCTTCTGCATGGGGAAGTCCTCTGGAACATGAAGCCTGGTGCATAGTAAATGTTCAATAAACATTTGCTGACAGAATGTTGAATGCATAATGAGTCATTGTGTCACAAGACAACTCCTTGATTTTCTACAGTAAACTTCCCTCTGTGTTTATGTGACCAAACTCCAGCAATCCCCAGTACTGGAAAAAAAAAATTAAGCCATTTATCATATAACCCAGCAATTCAACTGTTAGCTGAATACCCAAGACAATAGAAAATATATGTCTCCACAAAAATCTGTACACAATATTCATATCAGTATTTTTCACAATAGCCAATGAGTGGAAATAACCCAAATGTCCAGGTGTTGGGGAATAAGTTCATAAAATCATAGGTATATATAAATGAGAGCAGGTGAGTGCAGTGGGGGGACGTGGAACAGATAGCCATTTCAGATTAATCAAACAAAACTTCCTTGCCATGCCTTTCATCCCAGTTCCTTGGGAGGCTGAGACAGGAGGATCACAAGTATAAGGCTAGCCTCAGGAATTAGGGAGGTCCTCATCAACTTAGTGAGACCCTGTATGAAAATAAAAAGGACTGGAGATGCATTTCAATGGTAAAGCACTGTTGGGTTCAATCACCAGCACCAAAATGAAGAAAAAAGAGAAGAAAGGTTCTTGTGCAGGGTGGACTTGGGGTTGAGTGGTGAAAGAAAGGGGCAGGCTCTTCCAAAGCTAACGTGTGAATTGGGAAAAGTAGTATCTAACACCATGGGACACTTATTGTGTACCCATACTGTTTAAGTTTCTTCGTAGATTGATTAATTTAATCCTCCCAACAATCCGAGGAGGTGGATACTATTAAGATCCTATTTTACAGATGCAGAGCTAAGGCACAGAGAAACACTTGCCATTAAGTGATTGAGCTGGAATTCAAAGCCAGGTACGCGAGCCCGTGAGTTCATGTGCGACACTATCATATCACAAGGTGCAGCGTGGACCTCCAGCCCATATACAGAGCTAAATGTCCCACAGAACACCAGGCCATGTGACGACCTTGCATGTACTGTTCTCAGGATTTGAAGTAATGCATTCTTTCTTTACCCTGTAGACTCTTATTCATCTTTTCAGCCTCTGCTGAGATTTTTGGTGCCTCCATTAGTTGACTCTAGTTTGGAAAAGGACAAGGACAGAGGCAGAGAAAACTGTGTGTTCTATGATTATGTGGCCAGAACAAGGAGCATCTGGGTCATCTCCTGGCCTACTGCTCTGGGGAACCAAGTGAGAGAGAGACCAGAAGGAGTTTTCAGAAGGCTTTTCCTTTCCAGAAGCGAAGCGGAAGTGGTAGGTCGGAAGCATGCTGTAGTTTATTTAATGCAATTTGGTGGCAATATAAAATCTGCCTGCCCAAACATATCTTCCTCTTTGTGTAACATCCCCATGCTTTGGAATGAAGTGCTATTCCAAGAAAGGCACATTCCCCCCACTCCATCCCTACTGAGGATTGAACCCAGGGGTATTTTATCACTGAGCTACACCCCCCAGTCCTTTTTACTTTTCTTTTGAGACAGGGTCTCATGAAGTTGCCCAGTGGGCCTCCAACTTACGATCCTCCTGCTTCAGCCTCTGGAGTTGCTGAAATTCAGGTGTGTCGCCACTGCACCTCGCAAAAGGCACATTTTAAAACCATGAACTGAGCTCCTGCTATGTGCCAGGCACTATCAAAGCACATTCTGTTTAATTTCATTTACTTCACAGTAATTCTAAGAAACAGGGGCTGGAGTGGTGGCTCAGTGGTTACAGCATGTGGCTGGCATGCACGAGGACACTGGTTCGAACCCCAGCACCACATACACAATGAAGTGTTGAAGCAATGAAAGCCACATAAAAAAATTAATAAAATTAATTCTCTCTTCCTTTCTCTCACTTTACCTCTCGCTTAAAAAAAAAAAGAAAAGAAACAGGGACAATAACAATCATTCTATGTTTTATAAATGAGGAAGCTGGCCTCTGAGAAAAGAAAGTCACCTCTAGTAACACAGGTTAAAAAAAAAAACACAGGCAAAATCAGGGCTCCTGGTTAGAATGCTAGTTTTAGGCCTGCTTTGTAGTACAGTACACTACCACAGAGTAGGCCTAAGTATATACTCTACTCTCTCTATATACTTTTCCCCATGGATTCTTGAGAGAGCAAGGGGGCCTTCACCTAAGCCAAGAAGCATTTCTCTCTCTCTCTCCTATCTCTCCCTTTCTTTTTGTGGTATCAAGGATTGAACCCAGGAGCACTTAACCACTGAACCACATTCCCAGCCCTTTTTATTTTTTATTTTGAGACAGGGTCTCACTAAATTACTCAGGGACTCACTAAGTTGCTGAGGCTGGCTTTGAACCTTGGGATCCTCTGGCCTCAGCTTCTGGAGCCACTGGGATTACAGGTGTGCACCACCACACCCTGTGGAGATGTGGAGAAGCATTACTCTTTTTTTTTTTTTTAGGAGAG
>PVKS010043345.1:0-14939 GCA_004027875.1 Aplodontia rufa | reverse complement strand
AGATTGGGATACTTCACTTAGCATAATTCTTTCCATCTCCATCCATTTGATTTCAAAATCCATAATATGGTGTTCTCTAATGGCCGAGTAGTATTCCATTGTATATATGTACCAAAGTTTTTGTATCCACTCGTCGAGTGAAGGGCATCTGAGTTGGTTCCATAATCTAGCTATAGTAAATTGAGCCGCTATAAACATTGATGAAGGCACATCACTATAATATGCTGATTCTAACTCTTTTGGGAAAATAACCAAGAGTGGGATAGCTGGGTCCTAAGGTGGTTCCATTCGTAATTTTTTGAGGATTCTCCACACTGCTTTCCAGAGTGGCTGAACCAGTCTGCATTCCCACCAGCAGTGTAACAGTGTTCCTCTTTTCCCATAACCCCTCTGGCATCTGTTGTTGTTAGAATTTTTCATTTTTTATAACAGGAGTGAGGTGGTATCTCATTGAAGTTTTGATTTGCATTCCTCTTATAACTAATGCTACAGCGCATTTTCTCATATATTTGTGGGCTTTCTGGATTTCCTCTGGTGAGAAGTTTCTTTTAAGATCCGTAGCCCATTTATTGATTGGGTTATTTGTGATTTTGTTGTTTAGTTTCTTTAGTTCTTTATATATTCTGGATATTAGCCCTCTGTCCCAGGTGCAGCAGGCAAAGGTTTTCTCCCATTCTGTAGGTTCTCTCTTGATGTTCTTGATTAGATCTTTAGTTGTGTAAAAACTTTTTAGTTTAATTGCATTCCATTCATTTATTTGTGACTTTACTGCTTGAGCCATGGGAGTTTTGTTAAGGAAGGCACTGCCAACTCCTATGTCCTGTAGTGTTGACCCTACTTCTTTCTCTAGTAAGTTTAAAGTTGTTGGCTTAATATCCAGGTCTTTGACCCATTTTGATTTAATTTTTGTGCAGTGTGAAAGGATCCAGCTTCAGTTGTCTACACATGGCTGTCCAATTTGACCAATACCATTTGTTGAACAGACTATCTTTCTTCCACACTATGCTTTTGCTCCCTTCATCAAATATCAAATAGTTAAATATATGGGGGTTTGTCTCAGGATCTTTTATTCTGTTCCACCGATCTTCGGTTCTGTTTTGATGCCACGCTACTACGGCTCTGTAGTGTAATTTCAGGTCAGGGATTGAGATACCCCCTACTTTTTCCTTCCTGTAGAGTAATGTTTTGGCTAGTCTGGGTCTCCTGTTATTCCATCTTAAGTTGAGAATTGCTTTTTCTATATCTGTGAAGAATGTCATTGGTATCTTGATGGGGATTGCATTAAATCTGTATAGGACTTTGGGTAGAATGCCCATTTTTATTATATTAATTCTGCCTAACCATGAGCATGGAATGTTTTTCCATCTACTCAGGTCTTCTGTAATTTCTTTTTTGTGTGTTTGATAGTTTTATTTGTAGAGGTCCTTAACATCCTTTGTAAGGTTAATGCCCAAGTATTTCATTTTTTTGGAGGAGATGGTGAATGGGAGAGATTTCCTGATTTCTTCTTCTGCAGTTTTGTTGCTAGAGTAAAGGAATGCTAGTGACTTACTGGAGTTGATCTTGTAGCCAGCTACTTTGCTTAAATCGCCTATAAGCTCTAGGAGAACTCCAAAACTTAATATAAAAAAACCAACCCAATCAATAAATGGGCAAATAAACTAACAGATACTTCTCAAAAGAATAGGTAAACATAGTCCCAACAAATAAGGGGGAAAAAATGTTCACCATCTTTAGTCATCAAGGAAATGCAAATTAAAAAAAAACAGATTTCATCTCACTCTAGTAAGAATGGCAGTCATCAAGAATGCAAATTACAATATATGCTAGTGAGGATGTGGCAGGAAAAGAACTCTAAACACTGTTGGTTGGGATGTAAACTGGATATCAGTATAGAGACTCCTCAAGGGATTAGTAATGGAATCACCATATGATCCAACTATACCACTTTTTGGTATTTATCCAAAAATAGTATACTATGGAGATATTACATATCCATGTTTATAGCAAAACAATTCACAATAGCCAAGTCATAAGACCAGCTTGGGTATCCATCAACAAATGAAAGGATAAAGGAAGTGTGGTATATATACACACTGGAATTTTATTTAGCCATAAAGAAGAATGAAATTGTCATTTGCAGAAAAATAGGTGGAACTGGGGTGAATCATGTTAAGCTAAATAAGCCAGACTCAGAAGGTCAAGGTTTGTCTGTCTTCCATTTTATGTAGAAGTTAGAGAGAAAACAGGAAAAAAGGAGAGATCTCATAAAAACAGAAGGGAGATTAGTAGGGTAGAGAAATGAGATAAGGGTAAAGAAGACAGGGGAAGGTACTGAGGAATGAAACTGATCAAAGTATGTTATATGTATATGTGAATATGCCACTATGAAGCACCCTATTCAGGATAATTACTATGCACCAATAAAAAAATGAATATTTAAAAAAAATTTTGAGCTAGAAACTAATATCAATTTTATACACAGGCTGTCAGACAGTAACAATAGAAGGTAGTTCTAACTTCTGGTGAAAGGCATTATAAGAAATAAAAAGACTGAGCCAAATCTGTAACATGAACAAATTTTTTTAACAAAATAATTAGCAAATCAAGACTTAGCAATATGTAAAAAAGAAAATAAATCTTAATGATATAGGGGCTTATTCTGAGAATGTAAGTTTCAATGAAAATTGAAAAACAATCATTGTAAATCATCACATTGATAAACTAAAAGGAAGAACTCACAAATCTCTCAACAGATGGAGTAAAAATTCAACACAATTCAACACATTAAACAAACAAAAAATCTTTCAACAAACTAAAAATGAAAGGTTAGTCCCTCAAGTGGATAATGGTCATTTACAGAAAACTCCATAAATAACATCATATTTTATATATAAATACTGAATACTTTGCCTACTAAAATTGGAAATCATGCATAGATGATCACTTCTCCTACCTTCTACTGGGAGGTCCAAAAGAGAAGAATACTCAGTGAAAATTAATCCAAGGTATAAAGTTTGGAAAAGAATAAGTAAAATTCTGTTTATTTGTGGATGACATGATCTTAAAGAACCAAAAATGAATGAATGAATAAAAACCCCTACTTAATTAATGAATTTGGTAAGATCAGAAGATCAAGATCAATACATAAAATCAATTAATTATACTTCTATGTTTTATTAATGAATAATTATAAAGTAGAATTTAAAAATCATATTATAACAACACAAAATCAAAATATGTGGGGTTAAATTTGACAATATGTGTGGAAAACTTATACACTCAAATGCAAAAGAAATGCTGAAAAAAATTAATGAAGGCATACATAAAGGGATAGATACATCATTGGTGAATTGGAAAACCCTCTATTGTTAAGTGTTCAATTCTACCCAAATAATTTTATATATTTAATACAGTCCCAATCAATATTCCAGCAGGTTTTTATGCAGAAATTGCCAAGCTGGTACCAAAATTTATATGGGCAAATATATAGTCTCTAAAATAGTCATAAGGTGTGCCATAAGTTATGTTAATCAGGATAAAAAGATATTAGAATAAAGATTGGCACAGATTAATATAACAGAAGAGGAAATAGAGAAATACACAAACACTCATAGAACAATTTATTTTTGGCCAATTTTTCAAAACAATTAAACAAAAAAGCGAAATATTTTCCAATATTATACTGGAGCACCTGACTATATGAAAAAACAAAATACTAAACTGTAACCTATACTTCAACCTAAAAATAATAATTTGAAATAAATCACAGAAGAAAAATTTAATCTTCCAGAGAAAAACACAGGAGAGTATCTTTGTAAACTAATGTGGGCAATGACTGGTAATACAACACTTAGAAATCACTAACCATAATTGAACAAATTGATAAAATAAACTTCATCATATTTTTAAAAATTTTGCTTATCAAAGAAAAAAGGAATTTACATAGAAGCTGAAAATATTTCCAAATTTATTATTCGACAGAAGTCTTGCATTGAGAATGTGGTGTTCTGTATGTGCATGTGTATGTGTTCTGTAACACATTAAATTAAGAAACAAAGGACCATGGGGTGGAGTGTGGGTTCAGATTTACAGTGCTTGCCTGGCATGCACAAGGATGTGAGTTAAAACCTCAACAACATGTACACAATGAAGTGTTGGAGCAGCAAAATCCACATTAAAAACTAAATAAAACTGATTCTCTCTTTCTCTCCTTTTCTCACTGTCCCTTTCTCTTAAAATAAAGAAAAAGAAAAACAAACAACAAAAGAAAACAAATGACCAAATGAATGAAAGATGGACTAAAGATTTTAATAGACACTTCACAGAAAGAGATAGATCAGCTCAGTGAACAAGTGCTCAATGATGATAATTTCTGAGAAGTGCAAACTAAAAACAATGTGATACCACTAATAATTTATCAGTAAGGCTAAACATTTTGAGTTTTGACAATTCCAACGGCTAGTGAAGAAGTAGGGCACTTGCATTGTTAGTGGAGGTGTGAATTGGTTCCAACTCTTTGGAAACAGGTTGGGTAGTTTCTCATTAAGTTAAACACACACCATTCCATAGTCCATAGCCCTTTCTTGTCATAAACCAACTGCACATGTCATAGTTTTAGATTAGTCCCATCTTCTGTAACACTTGGCTTTAGCTGATTGATACAATTGTGCTGTCAATAAAACCTATTCCAGTGGATTCCTCATATTCTGGGTCACAGCACCTCCTCTCATTGTTTGCATAAAGTACACAGAATGCTCGTTAATGAATCAAAGGATGATTCATAAATGCAAAGCGTGAATGTGCGCTCAGATATCACATCTGAATTCTAGCATTAGCTGTCCCAGAACAGAAGCTAATTAAAACAAAGCCACCACCCCTCTGGTACCACTGGGTGTACACAGATCTGACTGGCTTATTGTCTGACTGCCTTTTCAGGACAGAGCATCTGGGCTAGTGAGTCCACGTGTCTTTCACATCCCTGATGCTGTCCATGCTATGTTCGGGGCAGGGTGGGTGGAGGGCTTCTGTCCCAGAAGCTACTCAAGTGGCTCTGGTGGGTAGATCTGTGTGTCACTCGTAGGTAGGTCCTATGTTTTGACTATTAGTAGTTAATTAATGTAATCCTATATGATTGTTTCCCAGAATACAGACTCAGAAAAAGAGTCCTCAAAATGTTCCATACTTAAGAAATCTGGAGTCAAATATATTTGAAAATATCCTGTCTATAATAATCTAACCCTGCAGATATTCATACAAATGTTGTATATTGAAAACTCTATGAAGTCCTGAATTAAAATAATTGGACCAATATTGCTTAACCTAGACTATAATGATATTTATTTGACTATAGAAACCTCTGTCAAATAACACCTATGAAAGCCTGTGGAAATAATACTAAGAGCTAACATTTACCGAGCACTTAACTTATAGGTATACATACTAGGACCTGTTCTGAGCACTTTTAAACAACCTGATGAGGTACAGGTACTAATTTGCCTATTTTAATATAAAAAAAATTGAGACTCAGAGAGATTCAGTGACTTTTCTAAGTTTACAGAGTTGAGATGCAACAAAATCAAGATTTCAACAGGCTGACTTCTAAAGTAAAAATAAGTACTGAAGTTCCAGGATGATTCTCCGTAGTGCTATTAAGATTTAATATTGGAGAACTGCTAATACCATGTATTTCAGTTGTTAAATGACCAAGGAAAAGAGGCAATGACAAATCCAGCAGGACCTAAGAGATACCTACCCGTCAGGCCTAGCTTCTTTCTTTCTCATGTGTAATGAAATGTTCAGGTGTATTCTATTCATCAGTTAAAAAACTTTTAGTTCAGTGCAAAATGTGACAATTATAAGTTGAATCTTTATGTTTACTTTTGACATAAATGTTATAAGCTTTATCAAACACTAGGATCCCTGATGTTTCTGAATGACCTCATTGCATGCATGACATCATCATTTCTTTTCTCCAGACCACTGAAAAATATTCTGAAAGGGATTAATTGTCTGGGATGCTATATTGGGAGAAAGACCCAAAAAGAATAGTAGACAGTCTGTTTTAGAGCAACAGCTTACACAAGAAGACTTTATAACTTTTATTTATTATAGAAAAATAGAAATATTAACATAGAAATCTTTTTACATCATTTTAAATTATAGTAAATATAATTTTCATTTTAGCAGTTATGGCTAGTGGTATGTTATAAAAACTACATGAATATTGATGCACAGTGTATTAAATAATTCTAAAATTATAGTTTTTTGCAAATTAAGAGTCTATACTTAACTCCTTGCACACAATCAGATGGTTGCTTTTTGTGTTTAATTTTTATAGGTTATTCTATGAATATCAATCATAATTGTCTTTTTGTTAGGTTATTTATTTAGGAAAAATCTCCAAAAGCATTAGATCATATGGTACATCAATTTTATGAATTTAGAACTGTGTTATCAATGATTTCTTTTTTTATATATTCCTTTTTAATTTGTTTAAGATAGTCTTACATTTAGGAGGGAATCATTGTCATACAATCAAGAACAAATGTATAATGACAGAGCAAGTCAATGCTGATGCCATTCCATGGTTTGCCGCCTTGGGTTCTCCATGATTCCATGTTTCCCCCTACTTAACCCCCATGTTAACTGGACTTCTCATGGAAGTCAAGGTTCCCCACTCTGTTGATTCCCCCCATACTCCCTCCCTCCAGCCTCCTTGATATCCTTCCTATTCCCTCCCCCACTTCCTGTCACCCTCCTTTTGTCCCCCAGCATCATAGGCAAGATTCCCCCTGCCCGTGTAAAAACTCATACATGTTGAGGTTATTATTAGCTTAGCCATCTAGCATACTGTTTCAGATTGTATTCTAGCTTCCACAAATGAGAGAAAACATTTGGCCCTTGAGCCTCCGAGTTTGGGATATTTCACTTAGCGTAATTTTTTCCATTCATTTGGCTGCAAATGCCATAATATCGTTTTCTCTAATAGCTGAGTAGAATTCCATTGTATTTATTTACCACAGTTTTTGAATCCACTTGTCAAGTGAGGGGCATCTGGGTTGGTTCCATTGATGAAGCTATTATCTCTATAATATGCCAATTCTAGCTCTTTTGGGAAAATACCCAGGAGTAGGATAGCTGGGTCATAAGACAGTTATAATTCACCAATATGCTACTCTACCAATTTTATTACATCTTTGGTAGCTTTGAATATATTATTTTTCACTTTTTATGATTGAATAGATATAAAACTGTGTCTCATAATTATGTGGATTTTTTAGCAACATTTGTGCACTAAGGCAATAACATTATCAAAAAAATTAATATCTTCATATAGATAGAAACTTTTGATTAAGATTTTCATTCAAACTTTAGTTCATTGGTATGTGTCAGAGGCAGTGCTAGCTTCGGGAGCGCAAAGTGATTCCCTTTTTCTATTCACCACAATGTTACATCTGGACTTCACAGGTTCACCTGCCGGTTGCATCCATTACCTTTCTGTTTCACGTGGGCTGCTCTGTCAACTTCCCCTTTGGCATTTCTAGCATGACAGACATAGTTGCGCTTGAGATCCTCAGGGGTAACTTTCTTGATGCTCAAAATCTGAGTTCTTATTTCATCTTCTGTTTTAGTGTAACTTATGCTAGATACAGGTAAAATAAAAACCAAAGCATTCATGAGACTCAAGGGTCTTCACGCTGTGTGTGAATCAGACAAGTAAACATCCACAGAGACCCTGCACCTGACAGACAAAATGCCGATGAGCAGTTATTTGTAATGCAATGATTATAAAAGGGGAAGAGCTAGATATCAGTAAGATCTTCACCATGCATATTGCACACTATCCTAATGCCTAGATCAAATTCTAATGTTGGCTTATTTCGAGAGCTTTTTCTTCAAAGCCAACCAATCATCTCCTTCACTCAAACTTCTGGGACAGGATTTTGCATTGGTTTAGAAAGAATTTCCTGAGACTAGTCCTATTTGGGTTTTGATCAAGGTTTTGTCATTTGCTGCTCTAAACTTTGGGCAATGTAACTAATCTTTCCATGCCCTGTGTTTCGGTTTTGGGAGAGGAAGGATGTAACACCTACATGGTGCATTGTTGTATTAATTTGCTGAAGAATTTTGAGGACCAGATATGTTAATGCACATTAGAACAATGCTTAATAGATGTTTGAGAAGGCTATTATTCTTATTCCACAGTAAAAGGTGCTGTACTTTAGTGATTCCAAAAAGCTTGAATTCTGAACACAGGTTGAATATTTTGGTGAAAATACTGAAATCTCATGGTTAGTCCCAACAGATAAAGAGAAGGATCTGCTCAGAGCAAGAAAACTTTGTAAAATAAATATATCCAAGCATCAGTGAATTAAAGATCAAGTACTTTGGGTCTAAGATCATGATGTAAAATCTCTTTGAACTCTGCGCAAGTGGGTAAAATATGTATCTTCTACAGCTATCTACTATCCAGATTCTCCCTTGGATGAGGTTTATTGTTTGTCAGTCATGAAAATTTGGTTAAGGGCTCTGATTGACTTAACCCAAACTTAACTCCTCTGCTATCCTGAATACTGAGAACAAGTTTCAATGACAACAAGGAGGAACAGCATGACTTCATTGTTATTCATTCATTATTAGTATGAAGATGGGAAACATGATGTTCAGAATTCCTGAAATGATCAATAATAACTCTCCCTTGGAGCTTCCAGCCACATCTCATCAATTCCTTCTGCAAAAAAAAATAGTTCAATTTCATGAAGCTCCCTTTGTGTTTTTCAATATGCTCTGCTTCTGTAACCTCTAGGCCTTTGCACAGGATGCTCCTTTTACTAAGAACATTCTTTTCATTTCTTTAACTAGATAATTTCTATTCATCCTTCAAATACTGATTTTGGTACTGTATCATCTGAGAAGCATTACCTAATCTCCTTAAACTGACTGAATCCCTATTAAATCCTCCTATAACATCCAATGCATCTGAGTCACTGTATTTATCACATTATATTGAAAATGTTGCTCTATCATTGTTACTTTTACAGAACAAGCTGTGAAGTAGACATTTTATGATTTCTGCACAAAATTTGAACTGACTGTTATGTAAGAAATCAGTTGGTGAATTCTAAAAATTCAAGTGGCTTAGGCTCTATTTGCACTTATGTGATAAAGCTTAAGATCTTGGAACTACTTTGTCACATAATTGATAAGCTAATCTCATTGCTTGCTGCAGTGAACTGATTGCTCATGGGGAATGGTATAATTCATTTTCAGAAAAGTCTTCTTTCTTCAAAGACCCAAACTTTTCTCTTTGTCATCTCTCTTAAAGAATCAGGTAAATTTAAGAATAAAGTGACCTGGGTTGTTCTTTTATGAGTAAGCTATAATGTTACCCATTCACTTTTATAGTGAAACTTAATGAATATACATATGTCTAGTCAATATTTTAAAAATTATTATCAAGTATTTCACAGGGAGAAAGAGGAGGAATGCATACTCACTGTAGTATAAGAACTAAGTTATAATTATCTGGGACACAAATATATAGGCCCATATACCAGGAATAAGAAAAAGAACATAACTACATTCATGTGTATTAAACCCTATATTGCAAACTTTTAATTCATATAGGATATATATTCCATCTACTCTCATGTGAGATCATAAATGTATAAAATTTGCTGAGCTTAATAAACAGTGTGGTGTATGCCCTACATGCAAACTATAATGAAGATGCTCAGCCTCAGGACATTGTAAGTCAATTCTTTAAGAGCCATTTGGAGTAACATGTGGCCCTTGGAGTACAAGTCTAGTAACCCTGCTTTGGAATGTGGCCATTAAAGACTTGAAAATCTTGCTAATCTTTCTTAGTGATAGGCAAAAATGGGAATTTTACTTTCATTAACTAAAATATATCAAAGGGCCTTAGACTGAGTGACAAAGGTTAATCACCCCTTACATGCCCTCATAATACCTTTCATTAACGGTTATGTCAATGGTGATGTCATCAGGTTTTTTTCCATCAATGGTCCACCAAACCTCATTGTGAGAGTCCTTAAGGAAACTAAAATAGACTTTACAGGGGAGGACCAGCTCCTCTCCTGAAAAGAGAGAGAGAGAGAGAGAGAGAGAGAAGGTGAACTTAATATGTGTTAACACTTCATTTTTCCATCTTTCACATGACTATATTGATCTCATTCTCTAGAGGACTATTATAAGGTAATGTACCATACTTAATTAAAAAACAAACAAAAAAGAAGACAAAACCAACAAAAGAAAGTCAACAGCTTCATATAAAATTACTAGAATGGCCATATTTAATACAATCTAAATATTCTCTAAATGGTAATGTTCATCCATGGGCTGCTTCTCTTTTCTGTTATTTCCCTCATAAACAACTTTGTTTGTGACCAAAAAAAGACTTCCCGTATCTTCATTCAAAGAAGATGAAGTTATACAATCACTGAAAGAAATGGTCAATAATCTCTCATCTTGAGACACTCAAGATATAGGGGTGCAACCTATAAACTAGAGGCAATTTAAAAATAGAAATTCTAAGCTATGTTTCTGAGATGGAGCCTTAGATTAGGGACAATCCCAGACAGAACAGTAGTAACAGCAGCAGCAGTAACAATATACCCCCTGAGGACTTTATATAAGTGGCTGTGCTAAATATTTATAACAATTGATGTTATTTAATCTTAAGGAAATATTATGAGATTTTTAAAATTCATGTTTTACAAAAGCAAAAACTGAATCTTAAAGATAATCATAGTTTGGATCTTAAACATCCCCCAAATCTCATGACTTAAAGGCTCAGTCCCCAGCTATAGGCACTATTGGTAGGCGGGGCCAAGCTGGCATAGGCAGGTCATTGGGGCTATGCCCTTGAAGGGTATACGGGGACTCCTGCCCTCGTGCCCCTTTGCTTCCTGGCTGTTATGAGGTTCGCAGCTTTGTTCCACCACATTTACCACCATGATGTTCTGCTTCACCATAGGCCCAGAAACAATAGAGCCAACTGTCTATGGACTGAAACCTCTGAAACTAAGCCAAAACAAATTAGTCCTCCTTTAAGTTGTTATGTCAAGTATTACATCACAGCAATGGAAAGCCACCAAACACATAAAGGTAAAGGACATTTATAGGTCAAAGCATTGGTAAATAGTAAGCCAGAATTTGACCTAGCTTGCCAGAAATAATACTGTTTTATGCCTGATTTTCAGGTGAGTTACTAATACTGACTGCTTTCACTCTCAGAAAGTCTCCAGGTTTAGAGGGCAGATGATATATTCACTCTAATTTGGACTTAGGTTTATCTGACTGAGTCATATTCTATTCTCCCTTCTGATGTGTGGTTCTTATGTCTTTCTTTCCCAGTTTCCTAGATTAATATTTCACTAAGCAAAAACAAAGTGAACATCAGATCCAGAATTATTTTTGTAATAATATTAGAAGTAAATGAAAAATAATTCAGTGATTAGCAGGAGTTCACCCTGATAGTGGGGATAATGTTCATATTACTATACAAATCCAAAGCTAATTTTAGGAAATATGGTTTATGTGAGGTTGGAAGATCCCATAGTTTAATCTCTATTTTTTTTTCTATAGGCAAAATAATGTTCGCAAACTCATTTTAATTTTTTTTGCTATTGTTGTTCTCTACTCAAACTGATCACTGACTATATTATCTTCAGCACATTTTTGTGCACATTCTTTTTCATATTGGGTCTAGAATGAATTTATTGTAAATAACACAAAAACAGTAAATGCTAATTTTTTAAAATAGTTTTCTGTTCACTTAAGTGTGGGAAATTTTGAGTCTGAAGAAAATATATTATCTCCTATTTGGTCAGTTACAAGTGATTTTTGTGTCATCTAAGAAAATTATAAAATTAGGAGACCCAGAGAGCCATAATAAACATTCTATGGTGTTCTGAATCTAGGTGTATTAGCTCTATGAATTTATATCTATGATTACCACAGTCCTGACTCCAAGCTCCACTCTGACTTCTCATAGTGAAGCAAAAACGTGAAGGATGTGTTGTTTTGCTCTTGTCCTCAAAAAACCAAAGGCCTATGCAAGTCAGGTTTGAATTAAAACAAAATCACTAATCAGCAGAGGAAGACTGCTAGTGAAGGAAGAAAGGAGCAGATGTTAAGAGACAAGCTAAGAACTCCTGAGATGCCCTTGAGATCAGTGTAGTAGCTGATCCCCAGAGCTGCCAGCATTTCAGTTTAACTTCATGTATTTCTTTAAAATAGTCCACTATTTACATGCACTAACTTTTCATTTTATTTGTCATAATTAAGAGAATCTTGATGAAATTCAGAGGCACAGCTCTAATTACCTGGTTCCTTCTCATAGGCCACGCGATCATTGGGTGAATAGATCTGGGGGGGTACGGCATCTTTTGGAGAGCCTGTGATAGAAAATAAAATACAGAAAAAGAGGAGATGATGTTCCTCCAAACTCTGTGAAGCCTTCCCAAGCTTCCTGATATAGTTTGTCAATACTTGAGAAGGGATAGTCTACTATATACTCAATTATTGCATTTCATTTATTTAGAACAAGGAAAGTGTGACATAACACAAAATATATATTTGGTCTCGGTTACAAATATCTAATAAAGGCAATCAAAGCCTACCTGAAGTGCTGGCCCAGGCTTCTTCTGGTCTGGGCCCAGCACACACCCAGGACAGCCCCAAGGAGGAACCCTGCCTGGGGATGCACCTGCACACCTGACATGCTGGCCCAGGCTTTTTCTGACCTGGGCCAGGCACAACCCAGGACACCCCCTGGTAAGACCCCCCACACAGAGCAGCTCCACCCAGCCAACACTTGATGCTCAGCCCCAGGCCTCTTCTGATCCAGGCCCAGCATACTTCTAGGACACCTTGAGGAGAATTCTGCCTGAAGAAGCCTCTGCCAATCAGACATGATGGGTCAGGATTCTTCTAGTCCTGTGCCCAGAAGGCACATACTCATCTAGAACCCCACTCAGAACACCACACCCAGCTGATGCACCGGTCCATGCCTTTGTTCCTGGGTCTGGCAGGCACCCAAGAGACTCCCAATGACAAATGCACAGAGTAGTCCAGCCACATCACATACCTGCAGATCCACATAAATTGGGGTTGTACCCACCACAAAGGATCTTAGGTTCCATAGTTGTGCATAGGCAGGCCCATTCTGGTATATCTTGCACCTCTGGGACCCTAGAAACTAATGAAGCATCTCTGCCACTGTATTTCAACAATACAACAGGCAGCCCCATACTCCCAACAGGTTCTAGATCAGGACCCTTGAGTCTAGATCTAAAAGGTGCAGCAAAATGAGGCTCCAAGAAGAAGCAGCTTTTTGAAAAAAGGTGGTCATCAAAGGGGTGGTGGTGTCTGACCTAGTGCTTTGACTAACAAGGAAGAACCACTGGGAGACCTGCCTTGCTTCCCCACAGGGAATCTTAGAGATCCAGAAGAAGCTCTTCAAAAATGAAGAATCAAACTAGAAAAGGTCCGCCTTAAACCCACAACTCCCCTAATAAGGAGCCCATGGATAGGGAGCAGGATGAAAACATAGAAAAAATATCAGTGATCTGATTACTAAAAGGAACAGTGAAGTAAAAGAAGATATAAGGAAAGGACTAAGTGAGAAAACTCAAGAGATGAAAAACTCTAATATCAAAGTAATAGATATACAGAAAAGGAAGTAACAGAGTTGAAATCTTCAATCAATCACACTAGAAGAATGATGGAAGAATTTAATAATAGACTAACTTCTACAGAAAACAAAAACTCAGCTCTTAAAGAAAGAACATCTGACAATGAGGACAGGCTGAATAAGCTTGAGTGCCCAGATTGGAGGGGGGGCGGACACTCATGCAACATAAGCAGAATTTTTTAAGTGCCTGGCCTGAAATCAGAAGAAACAATCTAAGAGTAATTGGGTACAATAAGCAACTGAAATACAAATAAATGAAACTATTTATTTCTCAATAAAATAGTTAAAGAAATCTTTTCCCATATTAAAATAGAACCAGATATGTTCATGCAGGAAGCATATAGGACACTCAATAGATATAAACAAAAGAGAAGTTCACCAAGACACATCATATTCAAAATGTATAATAGGGAAATCAAGGAAAGAATATTAAAAGCTGCCAGAGAGAAACCCCAAATCAAACTCAGAGGCAAACCAAGAAGGAATATGTATCCACACTCTAGAAGCAAAAAGATCCTGGAAGGAGATCTTTCAATGTCTGAATGACCACAACATGAAGCTGAGAATATTACACCCAGCAAAACTCAGCTTCAAATTTAATGGGGAAATAAGAACATTTCACAATAAGATCAAACTTACAGCATTCATTAACAGAAAACCAGCCATTATAAAGAATCCTCAAAGATAAACTACAGATAGAATAATCCAACAATCCTCAAAACCCACAGAGGAAATTCAATAAAAATACAGCTATCAAAAGCCAACCAAGAAAGCACTAAACTCACTAATAAAATCAACATCTATGAATGAACCACAACCACATAACTATCATAACACTGAATGTGAATGGTCTCAATGCACCAATCAAAAGATGCAGATTAGTGGATTAGATAAAAAAAAAAAAACAGAATCCAACAATATGGTCTTTAGAGGCTTACAGTCAATGACATACAAAGATTGAGGGTGAAAGGATTGGAAAAAAAAAGTATACCAGGCCGATGGCTCAAGAATGTAAGCTGGACAGACCAATATCCCTTATGAACGTGGATGCAAAAATCCTCAACAAAGTACTAGCAAACCGTATTCAAAAAATTATTAAGGAAATAATCCACCATGACCAAGTGGGCTTTATCCCTGGAATGCAGGGCTGGTTCAACATACGCAAAACAATTAACGTAATCCACCACTTAAACAGAATCAAGGACAAAAACCATATGAT
>PVKS010043344.1:0-14942 GCA_004027875.1 Aplodontia rufa | reverse complement strand
AAGTATTATCCTCTCTAGTTGCCTTCTGGATGAATCTTACAAACATAATACTGAGTAAAATGAGTTTCTAACTTATTTATATAAGTTTTCAAACAAGAAAAAACTAAATGCTATTCTAAGTGAACATAGGAGATGTGACAATTGAATATTATAAGATACTATGTTGGAACTGTAATTACCTTTAGGGACTAAAGATGGGGTTGCGATTGGAGAGAGCTATGTTGGTGCCCTGGCAAGGGATACTTCTTGATTTGAGTGGCGGTTACATGGATGTTCACTTTATAGTTGTTCATTTTAAAATACATCTTAATTTTATGTAATTTTTGAGTTATATTCTATGATAAAGAGTTTTAAACATGGCACTTAATTATTTCTTTGAGATTTAAAAATAGAATTTTTTTAGAACTTTTTTTTATACTTCAATAACCCATGTACAACTCTTAGAAAAACTTTACCCAACATTTGTTCCTATTGGATTCCTTAATGTTGGAGTAGTTAAAAAAAATCATGTCATGTTATGTCTACTGGATACATCATCTGTGATATAATATACATGACATACATATAATAAAGGGAAGCAATTATTAAGTATTCAAAATAATTTTGAGGAGATGTACAGTATAGTATATCATAATACACTAAATTGAATCTTCACGGAATAATGTTTATTAGCCATAGTAATATAAACACTATTCCAGTAAGTGCAAATTCAATTTTTTAAAAGAGAGAATCAATTTTATTTATTTTTTTCATCATCCCTTTGTTTCTCTGACACTTAGCTATGTATGTGGTGCTGGGTACCTGGTCCTTGTGCATGCTAGGCAAGTGCCAAAACCATTGAGCCACCATTCCAGCCCTGTAACTGCAAATTTGAAGACATCTATATTGGAATGACAAAAGGAATGGAAATTGTGTGGAGTGCTGGGGAATGCTTATCTGCAGTCTCTGGTGGTTAATAAATCCTGTCTACAACCACGGCAAAAAACAATGGTCAAACATGGGTTTAAAGTTATAAGAAATATTAAGCCTGAAAGAGCTGGGGTGGTATCTCTGAGCAGCAGGACTAGGGAAAGAGGTGAATGTTTCATGATGAGTACTTTGTTCTTTGATGTATAGACTCTACATCTACTATTTCCTTGACTGGCACCTTTCTTCAGGATGATCTCCCTGAGCAGTCCAATCACCTATCAGATTGAATTAGGTGTCTCTTCTGTGTTACAATAGCAATCTCAGGCATTCCTCTCTTTGCCTCTGTTTTGGTTTCCACATTTCAAGTTAAGTGTATGTGTGCATGATTTTCATTTATCCTTATCAGCATTATTAAATGTTTCCAGTCTGAAAACTGGCATCTTTGGTCAACTGTGTCATGAACAGTAGCACATATAAAAGTGTATAAGATATACACATTGAAGATGAGAAATGACAATAAAATCTACATTCATTTACCACCTCATACATGATAATAATCAAAATTGCTTAGGGAACCAGGCACTGTAACATCTTTGTTCCTTATTGTGTAGTCTCTAAGTCTAGTTCTGGCTCCTTCAGAGGTTTTGAAAGCTGCAAGATTTCAATGAATGCATTCTGCTTAATTTAGCCATAGTTTTTCTTGCAGGTAACTAGTATCTTGAATTATAAAAAAAAATAAGTTAATAAATTACATTTATGAAATTTCAAAACATACCTTACACTTATTTTGATAAAAAATTTCTTTGTTACCTAGGAAAGAAAAATGTTCATTTCTGAACCACTTATCCATTTTTGAAATTCTTAAAAAATCATTGTGACTTAAAATAAGAAGAAGAAATGTCAAAGGGAAAATGATCTCAGAGATGAAAACTCAGATAACATCTGATCTCAGGGTCAAGCTCCAAGCAATGATGTAACTCAGAAAGATGTGGGGTGGTGACCTGTAGATTTTCTCAGTCAGATCAAGGGGCATCAAAGAAGCTCAGTGACAATCTTCCAGGAAGCCTGACAGTCTTTAAGTAAGGAGAAATCCATCTTCAGGGAATCATGGATGTGACTTGCTTGCATACTTTGGTTCCACGGGGCTCAGTTAGGTGATACTTGGGCTCCACGTGGTTTTGTTGGAATGACTTCTAGGATTGCATTTGGGTGAAAGCTTTAGTGGGCTAGAGTGTCTTGGAATCATCTACATGAGTGTTAGCTCAGTGGCACTAGCTGGATAGGTCTTTTTTCTTCATCTGAACGCATGACTTTCTCATATAGTCATTTAGGATTCCCAGAGACTGAACGCAGAAACTGTCAGACCTCTTCAGGGCTGGCTGTCCATACTGGGCACACCGTCATTTATGCATATTTTATTAAATAAAGGAATCAAAAGCCAGTACAGATTTGGGTCAAAAGGCCATTCGAATTTAATGAAGGGGAGAATGGGACTCTACTTCTGATGGGAGGAATGGAGTATGTAAAAGTATTAGGAACGAAGTGTTAGTAGCCTTTTAAAACAGTGATCTACCACAGTAGGCCCTCTGGCCACAAGAATTCACAGTTTTGCCTGGTAAAAAATATTTCACTTTCTGTCCCCAAACGCCTTCCTCTTTGTGGAATCAGCTCAAAGTCCTGGATCTTCTCACCTAAATTTGATCCGGATTTGCAGGGGTCTCCTCAGACGTAGCTCCTTCTAATGCAAAGATCTGTGAACTGTGAAGTGAACAGGTTCTTATCTTGTTAATGGACCAGAAAGAGGCATAGTGGAAAATTGTAAGGGAAACTCCTGATTAAAAGGGGTGGGGTGATAATAGAGGGCACACAGAAATCTGAAGTCTATCTCTCTGAAATTCTGAAATCCGATCTCGTATTATTGGGACACCCTTACTTCGGGTGCAGAGAACTTTTCTTCTTTTTTAATGGTCCAGTTGCCCAGTTCTATCCTCAAGAACTAAATCATTGTTCTTGATTCTATAATCTGCCCTCTAACCCTCTGAATCCTGACCCTTCCTTTCTCTAATAAATGGTCTGTATCTGTACTCCAGTACCTTTCCCTGCCTGATTCCTGCTTGCCTAGATGAGGGGCTCAGAGGAATGCTTTTCCTTATGCACTCTTTCTATCCCTTTTATTCCAAGCAGGTAGAACTGTTAACTAGCAAAATTTTAAGACTTGAGAATTTTCTATAAATCTTATTCAGATTTACGTTATGCTCCAAAAATCATATCCATGATTCCTTGAATGGATTTCTCTTAAAAAAATGTTGGGCTTCCTGGAAGAATGTCTCAGACTCTTTGAAGCCCCTTAGCCTGACTGAGAGCATCTCTACTGGTCACCATTCCACATTTTTCTGAAGTCTAAAGAATCTGGTAGTTGCATCCTTGATGGGAGCTTGACCCTGAGATAGAGTTATAAGGGTGCACAATGGACTTGAATTTCTTTCCCACTGAGGTCATTGACCCTGGGACATTTTTTTGCCAGCTGGAGGACTTTCTGGGCCTTTTATATTTCTTCTTAGTGCTAAATAATTCATCATTTAGATTATTTTTTATAATATCATGCATGATCAAATTAAAATAAATGGCGTTCAGTATTCTTCTAGGGAAATATTTTTAGCCAGCTTCACAATGTCATTAGATATATTTTCTATCATCAGTTTTATTGTGCTTCTTCTAGCACCTAGCAATTTCTTCATGGTCTTTCCAGTCCCTGCTGATAATCTCTAATGAAACCCATCCAGCCTCTGCCTACCATGTGTACCTAGAAAAGGGCCATATTCTGGCTCCAAGAATGATTGAACTCCACTTCCAGTATCTCTTTCTTTTTTCTTTTTCATTTTTGAATCAATTATTCATTTTTGCAATGATGTGGTAACAGAACTGTTTGCTGTCCATCAATAACATCATAAAGTAGTAGAAAATGTTACTGTATATCACATGTATGAGAATCCAACATCATGGTAGATTGCACAGAGTGCTCAACTATAAAATGCTTTAAGGTCAAGGTGATCCCATATGCAATCCTGTATGAGATCAAAATACCATTTCAAACCTGGGTAACTTATTTAATGAATGATGTTTGAACAAATGATTAGTAATATGAGAAAATAATGATGCTATTTAGCTCTACATATCACACATAATCAATACCAGAGAGCTTTAATACTAAAAATTACAATATGAAAACACAATGACCCTAGAAAAATATTCACTTAACTCTGTAACAGAGTGGCCTAAGAAAATCAGCCAAGCAAGGAGATAAAATGAATGACTTGATGGATTAGAATACGTGCAAATTAAGTGCTTCCGCATTAAAAAAGCATAAACAAAATCAAAGGTAAAAAAGATGGAGAAAAATATGTACAACAAGACACAAAGTGCTAATATTAAAATATATTGCATGTTTAAAAGTCAATAAAGCAACTGATGACTCCACTGATAGGAGAGGATAAAAGAAATAGGAATTTCAAAAAGAAAGGAGAACAATCAGAACACATGATATTATTCAAGCATACTAGGAACTAAAATCGAAAATTGCAAAATAAAACAATAAGGATTCATTTTGTATACTTTGAGTATACTTTCAAAAGCTCTTTGAATTAAATATGTATTCCCCAGCATTTAGCAAACTCTGATTTGAATGCTGCTGGTGGAATGGTTAACTACACAGAACAAAAACCATCAAGGCAAATCCTTTTTGCTTCAGTTTGAACTTCCTCTTCTGAAAATTACCAGTTAAAATAATAATTATAAAGTTAGCCAGATTTATGCACAAAATTATGGTCATATATGATGATAGTAAGTGTTGAATAACCCGAATGTCATATAATAGAGTCACTTAAACAATATTAATGCACATTTAGAAAAACATATGGCAAGCTGGGAGTGATGGCACACACCTATAATTCCTGCAACTCAGGAGACTGAGGCAGGAAGATCCCAAGTTCAAAGTCAGCCTCAGCAACTTAGCAAGGTCCAAAACAACTTACTGAGACCTTGTCGCAAATTCAAATAAAGGGCTGGGGATGTGACTCAGTGGGTAAGCACCTCTGGGTTCAATCCTCCATACCCCTGACCCCCTCAAAAATAAAGAAAGCCATCTAGCAAGATTTTTATTTGCACAGATTAATGTGTATTTTATGTCCACAATATTATGTGGACATAATATTGCTTTTATTTTTCCTTCTTGTATATTAGCATTGCCTAAAATTTCTATGACTATTACAAGGATAATTTTTTCCATGAAAATATATATACATATATCAAACATTAATTTAGAACCCATGAGCCTTACAGAGACACTTACTCTCCCAGAAAAACAATCTCAGTGTTGATTTCCCCTGCCTTGTGGCGCAGAAAATTCCTCAGGAAAGCGGTCACGCTATCTACAGTGATGTTTCCACAGACCACAATGAACCTAGGCAGCAAGAATAGGAACATGGATCATCTGAAGAACAGATGTACAATGATCCCACGGGGAAGGGATTCCAAGAGCCCCAAAGATACCAACATTTGCAGATGATCAAGTTCCTTATATCAATGGCATACTCTTGGCTTATAACCTAGCAGATCCTCCCGTATACTTCAAATCATCTTTCACTTGTAAGACCTAATACATTTTCAGTGCTATGTAAGTAGTTGCTGTTGTTTATTTTTCAGGGAATAATGACAAGGGAAAGGCATGTATATGTTCATTTTGCATGCAATTTTAAACTTATGGTTGGTAGAATCCACTAATATATCTTCTTGTCAGGATTTAGAGATGGACAACCAGCTTAAATGTGATGATAAATAAATTTAGTTTTTGAATCCCCAGATTTTTATAATAGATACACTAAGGGCAGCATTGCCAATGTATGTAAGAAGCACCAACTTTCTCTAGTCTTCTAGCTTGTCTCAAATAAGACACGTCTCCAAACACTTGCATTATGCTTACATACGTAGATTTTTCAGGAGCACAATCACTGCTAGATTGGTTGTAGCTGTTTATAACTTATAGTGGTCATGTTGTTTGTTTTGTCCCCTCGATTCCTGATGGGCTGGCTGATATAGGCTTTTTTCCCATTGAGGAACTGAGACTCAAAGTGTTTCAATCCATTTTCCCATAGCCAAATGGCAAATACTGTGGCTGAGGTAGCACCACATTCTAGATAGTTTCAGTTCTCCTTCCACATCTAAAATTAGTAGATACAGCAAAATAAGCCCCATGGAGAGGAATCTGGACAGGTACCAGAATGGATGTTTTTAGGGTGAAAAATAGCCATCCGCTTTCTTAGGCCTACTATATTCAAAAAAGCTATTTTCCCCCATTAATCATTTAAGAAAACTGAAAAGAATAATTCTGGCCTAAGTAACTTTGAATTTCCTAATTTAGTATGATTGAATATGCCTTTCTTGAAATGAACAGGATCAGACTTTGGCTTATCTAGTTTATTTATTCTATTATTTATTTTTCACTCATTTTCACCCCATTTTCCTTTTCTCTTTATATACTTCTTGTTCAACCTTTTTATGAACGGGAATAAATGATCAAATTTAAGGCTTCAAACCCATCTTTTTCTTCTTAGATGTGAAAAAGTATAGTGGAAACTAAAGTAACATGAATCCACAAGGAAAAAGGATAAAAACACCTGCACCTCCAGTTTTCCTCCTGTGAATAACTGGCCATTGCTTGGAAAAAGTCAATGATTAAAGAGTCATTGTACAAGAGGGTAGAAGTTACTTTTCACTGTAGAAAATCTCTGCCCAAAATGAACTCCAAATGGTTTAGGGAAGTTTTACCCAAGACAACTGAATTATATTACTTATTTTAAATTTGAACCATGGCTTTAATTTGACCTATTAGGTAAACTTTGCCATAAGTTTTGCCACATAGTGCAAATGAAAGAGACAATTAGTAATAGATACAAAGTATGCTATAATCAATAGTGTTTATTGACAGTGAATCACAGAGTAACTGTTGTTTATGAAGATAAATAAATAAATAAATAAAACCAGGAGGCATTGAAGGAGGGGGCTCTCATGCACAAATAGTAACTAAAATAGAAAACTCTCAGATCACAACCCTGCACAAAATCATCCAAAGACATCTGCCTGACAACTATATATTCAACCTCACACTGGAATCACCCTTATTATTAGTCCCTGTAGCTGAGGATTATTTTTTCAAAATATCTTCTGTAATCCTCCTCATGTCATCTTTACATTTTTTATTTTATTTTTAATTTTTTTTTATGTCTAGGATCTCACTATGTTCCCAAGGCTGGTCTCAAAATCCTGGGCTCAAAAGACCCTCCTGCCTCACCTGCCTCAGCCTCTCAAGTAGCTGGGATCACAGGCATGCACAATGTGACCAGTTTTCATTTTGCCTTTAAACCTACTGCCTTTACCTCTCCTTGAACATGCTCATAACTTGATATGGCATGTGTATTCCTAGGTTAAATCTCTTATATTCCCAATTGAATGTCATTATTCTTTGGAGAAGCAATCTCTCTCTCTCTGTTTTATTTAGGTTGACATGGTTGATTTAATGCTCTTTTATTGGTGCATTATAGTTGTACATATTGATGGGATCTGCTACTACGTATTTGTACATGCAAATGCTCTTATAAGCATCTATGTAGTGGTTTGTATCAAGTGACAGCTACTGCACTTGTATGGTGTTGATTCTAGCACAATCCTTCCATGATGGAGGAACTTGCCAGGTAGCAGGCAGGCATCTAGAGTTAGATATGTGACTGGTAGAATACGTGAAACTAGAAATTACACTTGAAACCTTGAAAGCAACTTACTTCTTCCCTTTGACCACTTCATAGGAACTGGTGTATTTCCTCTTGTTAGCAAAAAGTTCCACCATTTCAGGGATATAGTTTGCAAATAGTATCTAAGGTGATAAGCAGATAAAACATTAGGCCTCATGATTTTATGTTTTATTAATGCGTTACAGTTATACATAATATTGGGGTTTATTTTGATATACTCATACAAGCATGGAATAAAATTTGCTCCACTTAAGTCTCCAGTACTTCCCCCTCCCTGCTCCTTCCCCTTATTCTTCTTCCTCCACTCTACTGGCCTTCCTTTTATTTATTTATAGTTTTTTAAAATTAGTGTTTTGCACACATACAGAGAGGTGAAATTTACGGCAGCGTAGTCATATGTGCATATAGAATATTTTGGTCAATTTTATTCCACCATTCCTCTTCTTTCCCATCCCTCCTCCCTCTCCATCACAGTAACCTTCCTTCTAGTTTCATGGAATTCCTCCCCCATTTCCTCCCCTATTTTGGTCTAGCCTCCTTGGTCCTTATCCAAAAGAACTAAAATCAGCATGCTATAGTAATATAGTATATAGACACATCAATGTTTATACTGAATTCACAATAGCCAAGATAGCCAAGATATGGAACCAGCTCAGGTGCATGTCTACAAATGAATGGTTACAAAAAATAGGATGTGTGTGTGTATGGTGTACACACACGCACACACACACACAATGGAGTTTTACTGAGATATGAAGAATGAAATTATGCTGGTAAATGGGTAGAATTATAGAACATGATGCTAAGTAAAATTCGCCATATTTAGAAGGACAAGGGTCTCATTTTTGCTCTCATGTGTGGAAGCTGGACCAAAATAAGGTCTCATTATTTTGATAAACATTCCAAAATTTCAAGACTATAAAAGAAAGCAGGCACAGATAACTTTCTCCCATCTAGCAGGGTTTATGACAGAAAGTTATGTTTTAGAAAGGAGATCATTTTTCTTGATTAGCCTTTGGATCTGTTAAAATTTAATAAAATACTTTTCAGCATGCAAAATGATAAAAGCAAAGACAAGGAATAAGGTAATAAGTAAGATCACTTCTCTACTGGGTTTGCCCCTTCATGACTTCTTATAATTTCCTTCTTAAATATGACTTGGCAATATTTGGGCCTTGAAAAAATGTGAGCATATGAGGATGAGGGACCTAAAGAGACAGTGATTGATAGAAGGATGTAACACTGTGGACAGGAGGATATAAGGAAGGTGAGTGGGGAACTCTCCTATGGATTTAAAATAATTAAAATAAAAGTCACTAAAAGAAAAGGAGCCTTCCTTTGCCCTTAAAATGCTCCTGAACAAAGCATAGATGTTCATTTATCTGAAATTAAATGATGACAGAGTGAGAGCTTGTTCATTTGGGCCAGATGAAACAACTTTCTTCAGATCAAATCTCAAATGTCCTTCTTTAGAAGAAAGACTTTAATTGATGGACAAAGAAAGATGGGTTTATTCAAGTCAAAATAGGACATAAGGGAAGTTTTCTCCCCTTGTCTACCATCCTTCACCCCTGGAAACCAAGAAATTGCACTGTGGGCTCTTAGGGATGCAGTTAAAAGGGATCTATTAATTATATTTTTATTTCCATATGACACCAGCTCTCAACCTATATTATTTTACTTTTCCTCATTAAACAAGTGTTTGCAGCTACAGTTAAAAATACTTAAAAAATTGTTCACCAAACTCCCCAGGGTAAAGAACATAATGAAGGTCCGTCCTAGCGATGTTTTGGCTACCACATCTCCAAAGCCGACAGTTGACGTTGTTGCCATGACGAGGTAAATGGACTCAAAATACGATATATTCTGTGAATTTCGACCTTTGAGCCAGGGGTCACCAGAATTTTCCACCTGTCCAAAGAGAGAAGACTTAGAAAGCTCTCTGCATGGAATCCAAGAGAAGGTTTAGCACGAGTAGGTCAAACATTAGATTGAGCTCACTTAATTTTATCCAAATGAAAAAATTAAATGATGTTGAGGTTGCTGTGAGGGTTATGCAAATTGTGAGTGGTGATTGTAAAGCCTCTCTTCTCTTCAATGTGATTATTGCTGAAATATAAGGGGCATGTGGCTTGTTTTTCATATCTGAAATACTCCATGAGGTGGGGCTGCTGCCCTAGCTCTCTTCTTGAGAGGCATGTCACTGAGTCCTGGGGCCCAGGAACCCAAAGGTCCTTAGACTGAGTAGTTACCAGTCCTCCTCATTCTCTCACCATCTCAGGAACACCATTAAGGATAGAAACACCAAAATGAGCATTTAATTTCAGTGAGCTTAAGCACATGAATACTAGTATATAAGAAAAACAAATAGGTTTTCCAAGCTGTTTTTTCTGTTCCATGCAAAAATCTTTCCAGTGATCAAAAAAAGAAAAATTTGAACAACAATTTCCTCTGAATCTTAACATTTTAAGGAAGCTAAATTTATTATGTTATCTTTTTATTAAAATATATGAAGCAGCAGTCATTTATACTTATATGTGAATTTGTTATAAATATGTAAAGATATATAATTTGAATATAATTTATCAATTATTATTATGTATTACATATGCCATACACTATATATGTTTATGTTTATCTATGATTTATAAGTATATATAATTTATAATTATATACTTATATATAATTGTCTTTTTTCCCATTTTTTAATGTTTTTTTCTGCACTTTACATATTTAGTAGATGTTTTACATTCCTATTTAGCAAAATTGTTAATAAAATGTTGGAGATGCCTGGGAAAAGTAGGTGTTTTGTTGTTAAAACTGGAATGGAAATCAGAAATAATAATTTGCTCAGGTACTTGATCACTTTTTAAAAGTGATGTGCCAAATGAAGATCTTTTCCTAAGTTTGATGGGTTGGTTAAAAGTGTAGACTACTGGAGTAGTTGCTCGGTGGTTACAGGGCTTGCCTGGCGTGCATGAGGACACGGGTTTGAACCCAGCACCACTTACACAATGAAGTGTCGGAGCAATGAAAGCTGCATGAAAAACGAAATAAAATTGATTTTCTCTCTCTCTCTTTCACTGTCCCTCTGTCTCCATTCCAAAATAGAAAAGAGGTTGTATGTTCATGTTTAATTGCCATGGCTAGTAGTGGATATTGTTACAAAGTGTACTAACCCACTTCCACTGACTGCTGGAGTTTTCATTTTTTTTTTTTTTTTTAGAGAGAGGAAGAGAGAGAGAGAGAATCAATTTTATTTATTTTTTATTTTTCCATCTGACTATTGTTTCTCCAACACTTAGTTTTGTATGTGGTGCTGGGGCTTGAACCTGGGTCCTCATGCATGCCAGGCAAGTGCTCTAACAGCTGAGCCACCACTCAAGCCCTGTCTTCACTTTGTTTTTTAACACTAGCGTACAACACATGAAAACCTAGTTTAGGTCACTCATGTGTGTTGGGACAGTTTCCTTGAAGCTTAAACCCCACTGTGTCCGCTAACAACATCTTGGCACAGGGATTCAATATTATCCCTGCATAATATTGTAGAGATGAAAAGCAAACTGATTTCAATCTGAAAATTGCCTTCAAAATAATTTTGAAAACCCTTAAATTTTAACTTATTGTCTTAGGGAGCATTACTTTCGTGTTCTCAAATCCCTTTCTACTTCCTGGGCATCTTTCTAGATTGCCCTCCTAGTTTATGGGGGAAGAGAGTTGGCAGCTTTCAGCTGGCATCTGTTCTCTCTGCTCTTCCTTATCTGTGTTGTCACCAATCCATCAGACCAAGACAGGAAATAAGGTCAAGTTAAGGTAAAGGATTATGGAACAGTGTTTAGACACCGAATCATTATCTAACTCCATATTTCAAAAGTACGCTTCAATGTAGTTTAAATACAACATACTATGTAGGAGAAGAATACCAGGACACTCTCCTACCGTCTCTCACCTCCCCACCAGTATTTTCTTAGTTATATTATGTTCATGTGGCATATGCACATTGTAGGTTATAACCATAATGTGTCTGGTAATGTCATCTCTGTTTTAAATGAACTCAGTAATCATTAACAACATCATTTTCATCATGGACTGCCCATTTTGAGTTTTTTAGTTTTGATTAATGAGTTTTGTGGCTGGATTTTATCAGAATACATTCTTTTTTATTAGACATAAAGAGAGAAAGAGAAGGAGAGAGAAAGAAAGAGACAGGAAGAGAGGACCATTTTTTTTTCACCTTTTTGTTTGTTTTTCCAACACTTAGTTGTGTATGTGGTGTTGGGATTTGAACCTAGGTCCTCATGCATTCCAGGAAAGTGCTCTACTGCTGAGCCACCACTGAAGCCCAATCAGTATACATTTCTAAAAGGGGCTCAGGGGTGCTCTGTTTCTTTGCATGCTTAAAGTAACAAAATAGTTTACATTTTCTTCCATACAACTTTAAGACATTACTCTATCATTTTTTGGTATTCATCAATGTGACCAAGAAATCCCATGCTAGTATTTCCCTCCTCCTCCTCTATGGGCCTTGCTTTTTTCTGTTTGGATTCTCTCCCTTATCTTGAAGGTCAGTGACTGCTTCAAAACATGGCTGGAACTAATAATTTAGGGTCATTTTCCATGGAATACTTTCTAATCTATAGAAGCAGAAGTAGATTTTCAATCATTTTTCTGGTCCCATTTTTTGCATGGTTTCCTTTAAATATGCTTATTATATTTATACTTTGTTGAATCAATATTGTTTATCTTCCTTGGCTCTTATCCACAATTGTACCTTCATCCTTTCTGTCAGCATTTTTGCTTCAGTGCTGTTATCCATGTTTCTGAACATGTTTTTGTCACCTTTATTGCATTTTCGTTCCTGCTAATATGATTTCAGCTCTGTAATACTTTTTTTTTCTGACATCTTTGAGTCTATTCTTCAATTCCTCCAATTGCTTAAAATTTCCTTAGTTGAAGTCGTATACATTTTTGAATGACAGATCATTTCAGGTATTTTTAAAGACTTTTTTGCATTTTTTTTCAAAATCAAGGGTTTTTTCTTAACTTTTCCTTTGTTCCCTTGAGCAAATTATTTGTAATTGTTAGTCTTATAGTTATTGAATTATGTGACTACTGTTATCCTGGCATTTCTCTGCCCTCCCCTACACCTTGTTATTTTGGATAGAATTTAATCTTAGCTCGTGTTCTATGGTATCTACTTTTAGCAGCATAGTGTGAGTGTGGAAAGGTGGTGAATTTGGACCATGATAGCTTTTATTTTGGTTTGTCATTTCAAATATCCTCTCTATAAATGTACTAGCTCCTCTCCTCTGGGATATAGGTCTTCTAGATGTTTTACATTTTGGAAATTAGCGTGATCTGAAGAAGAGCCCTCTAATCCCCAAGCCATTTGGTCATTTCTCCTTTCTCTGCACGCCGCCTTGTTGGAGGTCTCCTCAACAAGGAGGCTGCGTGCCCGGCGGGGCACATGCTCATGTACTTAGAGAGGCCAGGCAAGAGACTTCAGTGATTTAGTTGGGCCAGGGAGAGCCCTTTCCCAACCAGTGGAGCACCTGCTACACACAGGGAGGAGCCACTTTTCAGCTATGACTCTTGGTGGTCTTGAGAGAGTGGGATTGTCACAGTCTTTCATTTTCCCAAAGAATTCAGAAGTGTGTGTTTTTATATGAGTGCACCATAAATTTAGCAACTAATTAAAAAATAGAAAACAGGAAATAAAGACATAAGTAGGGGGCCTGGAGTGCGAGGACTTAGGTTCAATCCCCAGCACCACACACAGAAATAAGTGGAGGGAAAACAAAAACCAGATGAAAATATAAAAATTGATTCTCTCTCTTAAAAAAGCTAAGAATTAGGTTAGTAAAAACATGTCTGCAGGCCACATTAAACCTAAAGCCTCTCATTGGAATTACTGCTGCAGACATGAGGTCCTAAAGACTTCTCCTTCAGCCTTCTGGAATGGCCAGAAAGCCTCCACAGGGACACTGATGGTTGCTTCTCTCCTGACAGGATGAGCGTAGGTCCAGTTCTGTACATTCGGGGATCTGCCTTTACTGCGTGACACATCTTCAGTGCTGAGGAGGAATGTGGCTGCCTTCAGATTTTTTTGGAAGTTCTATCACAATTTGCATTTGGCTTCTTCCATGATGAAATGAGCATGGTAAACATTTTGTCTTTTCCTCCCTGTTATTGTTATGAATGATTTTGAGAGAAGGATTCAAGTCCTAAAAACTTCTGCCTTATTTTCTGCTGTGGTTTTCTCGAAGGATTAAGGATTTTTCAGGCTTTCAACATCCTACTTCAACTTCCACATTTTCTAATGACTGCTCCCCACTGTCCTGAAGCAGTGAAGCCCGGGAATTTCTCTCATTTTGCAGCAGTCCATCTACTGAGCTGCTCATTGTGTGGGGCAGGAAACTGTCTTTCCTATAGGCAAAGGAGGCAGTGAGATACTCAGATTAATTTCAGGAGAATCAGGGAGGTCCCAAATCTTCCTTTGGCAATAGCAACTCCTCTGCTCTACAACAGTACAGCTTTGTGTCTGAAATTCTCTAATTGGCTTCATTCTTTTTTTCTTTTTCTTCTTCTCTCAGTCTCTCTCCTCTCTGTCCCTCTCTCCTTCTCTCTCCAGGGCTGAGTGTTGAACTGAGGGCCTAGTGCGTACTAAGCAAGCACCCTATCATTGAGTCTCATCCCCATCCCAGGTTTCATTTATTTGAGTTTTTGTCTTATTTACACAATATTTATATATGTATATATTATACATTATATGTGTGTATATGTATATAACATATATATTACATATATAAAGCATATAAAACATATATATTACATACATATAAAGCATACATTATATATGCATATATATGTATATATAACACATACATTATATGTGTATATATAACATATGCATTATATATGCTCATATATGTTTATATAACATATATATCATATACATGTATATATAACATGAATTATATATGCATATATATGTATATAACTTATACATCATATATGTGTGTATATATATAACATAATTATATGTGTATATATAACATATACATTATACATGCATATATGTATATAACACATATATATCATATATGTGTATATATGCACCATATAACATACATATTAAATATATGTATATATAACATGTGTGTCATATATAACATACATTGAATATATGCATATATATGTATATATAACATATAATTATATATGTGTCTA
>PVKS010043343.1:0-14941 GCA_004027875.1 Aplodontia rufa | reverse complement strand
TGTTTCTAGACCAACTTTCTCATTGTCCAGGGTCTAGTCCCCACCTCCACAGATGAGTGGAGACAATCGACCCTTAGATCTCTGGGTTAAGCTGATTTTACTCATCATGATCTCTTCCATAACCATCCATTTACCCTCGAAGGCTGCAATGTCATTGTTTCTAATTGCTGTGTAATATTCCATGGTATAAATGTACCATGTTTTTAAGCTGCTTTTTAGTTGAGATATCAACATGTTAGTATTTTTTAAAGGATAAATTAGCATTTTCCACAGATGTTGTAGTTGCACTACTGCTGGGCTTTGAAGTGACCTAAGTCATCTCTTATGGTTCCTTTCAAGAACCCTTTGCCTCCTCAAGGTCAATTCTATGCTTATACTAGAACTTGGATTCAATTTAAATAAGTCTTAGAAGGCTTTTGTGTGTGTTCAGTGTTTGAGGGAGCTGTGGTCAGTTTCTTGCAGAATAAAAACATGACACAGAATTGTTACTGACAAATGTACAATTGTTATAGAAACATGAGCAAGATTTATGATCTTACATACAAGATCCAAGGACAATGGAATAACATGGTAAGTAAATGAGACTTTCAAGTGCAAATAAAGTTAATAAATAGAATAGTAAAAATTCCAAAATGGAAAAAAAAAACTTGTGTAGGATGGAAATCTCTTAGATCTTTGAAACAGGAGGGATAAGAGAAGTTAGTAACCCCAGGGAGAGCCATAATAGATGATTTCCTCATCCCCCAACCAGCATGCCTCCTGATCTCTCTATGCACAGTAAGCAGGCACTACTTTTTTGAAATTAAGTAGAGAAACGTGGGAGGGATACTGTGCCAATGGAAATGTAAGGGTTAAGTAGGCTTTGAACTGAATTTAAACCATGAGACAAAATTGATGCATCTCCTTTGATTGTTCAAAAGCCAATAGAATCCCCTGATCCATTTCATTCCATTTATTTCTGTCATGCTGAGCTGAAGGATAGAGAAGACCTTTCTTACTCTAATAAGTGGATAGCCCTGCCTCCCTCATTGCTGCTGCATCTTTGCTGACCTATATTTCTCGAATATGGATGGATCACTGCTAGCAGATTCGACAGACGCTATAATATCATTATGCAAATGCAGGTTCACTGCCACTCGGGAATCCTATGGACTGATCGCTTCATTATCAGCCTTATCAGAAAATACAAGAGAATTGTGTTCCATACTCAATGAGATGAGAACATAATTTAAACGAAGTAGTTTACTGTCTGGCTACACTATTGGCTGGGGGGAGATGAAGAGAGCTGGTTACAAAAGCCAAAGTATCAACAGGCATCAGCAGCAGTGACTGCCAGAGATGGCTTCCTATGCTTTGCCCTCTTCTTTACCCCAAATAAGGACCTATGTTAAGATGCTGTGCAGCATTTAATTTGTTCACCTGCTGTTATATGCCCTTGAAGACTGTCTACCCGGGAATAGAAGCCGTTTAGCCCTGTGCCTAGAGAAAAGTCAGTTTGTTTAGTAAAAATCTCCCAAGCCTTAATATCAGAAAATCTGAATTCAACACCCTGGGTTTACCATGTGAACTTAAGCATTTTACAAAAAAAAAAAATCACTTGACCTTTTTAGAGCTGTTGTCTATAAAATCAGGGAGTTAGTGAAGATTGTCTTTAAAAAGTCGTTTAGCGGCAACATTCTTTTTACCTGGAATTTTAATCTGATATAGTTTTCCAGTTTTATTCAGGGAAAGTAAAATATGGTTATTAATAAAATGTGTCTTATATGCCAATCCCAATGGCAATTAGCAAAGGTTTCTATTTAAATGATGTATCTAAAACTAGAATTCATTTATTCATTAGATTATGAAATATAAAGTGTCATTATGATTATTAATGAGATTAAACATCTAACCCGGAATGGACCCTCACATACCACTTTCCTAGAAAGTTGCTACTTGTGCAAGACCTCAAATATCACCTTTTCTGTAAAATCTGCCTCCATATCATTATAATACACTGTTCAGACTTCATTACATCATTTCTTCTACTGTAATATAGTTGCTTATTTACATTTTTCTCTCTTTCTGGCTATTGGCTTCTTGAAGAAATGGATTCTATCTTTTCTTTACCTTAAGATTGTCACTATGGTACCCCATACATGGCACATAAGAAGTTTCATTAAATATTTCTTCAATACAGGTCACAATTAACAAGACTCAGAAGGTGCTGATAATTAAGTCCTTTGGGAAGATGTGGGGCAGAATTCTTCAGATCCAAAGACTAGAAAAGAGACCCTCAAGGAGAATTTCCCCGGAGAGAGAGCTCTCAGAGACCTTCAATGCCTGAGGGAGGAGAAATTGACACATAAACCTTGGGGAGCCATACGAAGCAGGTATCTAGTCAACATCTGATGTGATGCTAGCCTTTCTCTAACTCATAGCTACATCGTCTCTGAGATGACTCTGATCATGTGCATGGGGGATGACTAGCAGAAAATACAACTTTGGCTAGATAGTGGCAGTCTAGAACTTATGCGTAGGCTGTTCTCTTTTGAAAGCACTGCCTACGAACCAATTCCAGGCTTCTGAGTGCCTGGAGCAGGTGAGAAGTAGTGTACATTACTTTCAGGTCAGGAGGATATCAGAAAACCCTATCAGAAACTCTGGAAGAAAAGTTTTACCCAACTGAGTAGTACATTAATGTCAAATTGCAATTATGGTGCTTAACACTGGTGAGACCTTCCAGTCTTTTTTTTTTTTTAACGTTCTAAACCAAAAGCCCATTTAGAAACACAAAATATTGTTGCTGAGTAAATGAGTGGATAAATAAATGGATAAGTGGCATCCAGTTTAGATCTTTCATTACTTAATTGAGTATTTCATAAGATTTTTGAAGTTGAAGGGTCACTTGAAATTATCATTCATCATCCTTCATGAAGACAGCTGAGAATGATAAATGCTGTAAATCTTTTTCTAGATTGCCTAATCAGTGAACATAGCCCTTCTTGCTGCTTTTCTGTCATTATTATTCCACACAGCCTACTTTGGGATCTGCTCTTTTGAATTAACCCCTCACTTCTAACACTGGTGGTCAAGTTCCTGGAGTTGACTGAGATCCTCTTAAAGTCTCTTAGGAATTCATTCACAAGGGTTCAGGGCATCCCTTTATTCCAATATTTTGCCAAAGATTCTGATCTAACTCTAGTAGCATTCAAAGATAAAAGTGCTGTGTTTCTTGTCTTGTAGTTACTTAGAACTTCGTAGAACAACTTTTAAAAAAATTGATTAGTATCCCTTTCTCTCCACCTTCTAATCTCCTGTAATAGTTGACTACATCCTAAGTAAGAAGAAAGCACATGGATCTCTATGATGGGACATAATTGGCAAAAAATAAACCTATTCATGCCAAACATCCAAATCTCAAGAAAATTTTTTAGAAGAGTTGCAAAATCTTAATCAGTTTTGAAGTTCCAATGAGATATAAATTGGTTTGATAGATTTTGCAAATAGGAGAGCAAATTTTGGAAAGTATATGGGACCTATTTTCCCTCTTCACCTGAAAGCAGAAGGCTGATAGACACCACCCTTGACGACAACGGGTGTAAACCAACAAGGAACCAGTACTCCCTGCCCTCTGGATGTTTCTGAGAACAGGAGGCTCAGGGAAGCACCTTGTCAGTGGAGAAAAACGAACTGAGAAGAAGAGTATGGAAGCACAGGATGGATGCAGGAATGACTAGCCCCACACTAGTTCCCTACAGATCTCAGGAAGTTTTGAAGAGGACCAGCCTGTTTCTTATATCACTTAAGGAAATGGACATAAAGAATAGCCAAAGCAGAAGAGGTAAAGGAACTATTGACTCGGCATAGATACCAGAGAGATCCAGCCGCTGCCTGTTTCCTCCTTGCAAGGGACTCCAATAAAACTGAAAACAATAAAATAACTATAATCACCACCGTTCTTCTTTTTTTTCCTGCCATCAGTGAGCACATATGACTGAAGAGAAAAAGAAAGCCCAGTGATGACAGAAGTGGGAACTGGAGAAGAGAAGTTAAAGGAAGGATTGACAAAGGAAGAAATGATCTTGAAATTACATTTTAGTCATTAGTGACCAAATTAGATTACAAACTACCAAATTAAATTGACTTGAACAGAATAAGTTACCTGATGTAGGTAAAATGAGATTTCAATGCTAGAAGTACCGTAGTTATGACAACAAAACAAGACAATGGTTTGCACATGACTGAATGTGGTGGTCTATGCCTGTTACGGGGAAAATATGCATGAAGTATAAGCATATCAGTTTAGAAAGGTTTATGATGATGGAGTAAAGAAGTACCTTGGAAAGGGCAATTGTAAGAATTCAGAGTAAAAGTGGAAAGAAAGGTCTGAATAGATCACTAAGGAAGTCATTTTTGAGCCAACTCTTGAAAACAATATAGGCATCTACCTGTCCTAACAGGCAGGGTTTATGTTTATTTATTTTTTCATTAAACAAGTGCACAGTCTATTTTAGAAAACATAGTCATTCTATATAGATAGAGGAAGTGAATCCAGAAGGCAAGACCACCAACTTCTGATGTGCACTGGAAAAGCCTGGGGAACGAGGCACTGAATGTGCACAAAAGACCTGTCCAAGGCTGTGTTGAGTCACCACATGCCTCCAAACTCAGGGCTTATCACACAGAAAGCAGTGGGTGGGTGTTCCTGGCATAATAATAGCAGCACTTCCTGAGTGCTTGCCAGGTAGCCAGTAGTGCTCCAAGCGCTTTATACATACAGTTCACTCAATCTCAACACCATATAAGGAAGGCAATAATATCATCTCCATTTACATATGCAGAAACTGAGGTTAAGAAAGACCAAGTAATTTAAGTTGGCAGTTTGTAAGGAATCGAATCTGGATTTGAACCCAAGCTAGAATGATTATAGTGTCCACCATCCTAATAATATTCAAATGCATAAAAGGATGGATGTATTTATAATTGGGTGGGTGGATGGGAGGATGGGTAAATGGGTGGGTTGGTGCATGGGTAGACAGGTGACTTCCTCAGAAAGCATAGTCATCTGGCTCTGTTATTTTCTGATTCTGTTCTGCAATTTATTTAGCCCCTGGCGTTTTTTCTGTAAGCAGATCGTTCACTAGACATTGAACCATTTGTTTCTGACTTTCATGTTTGATGAATGAATCAAAGTCTAGTTAAGGTTTTGGGAAAACAACATGTAATAATAAAAGGAGAAATATTTTTGCTTAAGAGGGAGTCTTCTGGTGATCCTCAAATTGCCACTCCCCATAGGTTTGAAAAGCTATTGTCAAGCTCATATCCCTAGAAGTATTCAGTGTAATGTGCTGTTTTTCATAGTCAGAAAGAAAATTTATCAAACGAAATGCCAGATTGAGCATATTTCCTGTTACTTCCACTCTGGATCTGAAATTGTGAATCCTGAAACAGATTCCTTCCTCTATAAGGATGGCCTGAAACCAACACTTCTCAAAGTGTGACACCTGAGGGACTTATTAAAAATGCAAATGCCTGGGTCTCATCCCACAATTCCGGAGTAAAGATGGAGGTTTTTCATGAAATTTTAGCAAACTCCCTCTCAAAATCTCATGCATTCTAAAATCCAACTATGAAATGCACATACCACCATTATCCAATATACACATTCACAACAGCATCCTTATCTGAAACTTTTATGAAATGACATGTTACTACATACAATCCCCTGTTTCATTCTATTTTCTTTTTGTGTATTGTAAGACACAACTCACAACTTGAAAAACACTGTTCTAGAAGGTGACACTATGCAGAAAAGGTCCCTCTGCAGTGACTCCCTCCCCAATTCTATGCCATCTCCCCATCAGGTGTTCCTCTAGGCTTATCTTCAGCAACAGTCCCTGTTCCAGATCTTTCCATCTCTCCTCTTCTAATCAAACTTTCTCTCCCTTCTATTCATTAGCTTTAGAATCACAAATATAATGAGTTTGCTGGATCAAATAATCCTAGATAGGGTGTTACCTATGCAATTAAAATTTCTATTTAATTTTATAGGAACATTTGCATGTGAATCTAGACATACAAATAACTCTAGAATGTTTTAGGCAGCACTTTAGGCTCTCATTATTTTCCTCCACAATACTACCATCTTGCATCTCAGTGTAGAAGTGGCTCTGTTGGACCTTCCACCCTGTCTCCACCCTGTCCCACTCAATCCATGCCCCATCTTGAGCTAGTCACCTTTCTCTTACCTAGATTCCTCCTTCGTGTAGTAGAAGCAAAATAAATCCACGGCAGGGCTGACGTGAAGACTGAATAAATAAAGTGTAGTAAACATGGCTGGCAGGGGTGCACACATTGGAAGTATTTTCTGGGTTGCAATTGACGTTTTTTCTTGTTTTCATTCCTTCTTTTCCCATCGCTTTTCACTTAATTTTCTCACCTCCCCTTTCCAGCATGTGCATACCTCATACTCTGCATTCTACTCCAAGGGTTCTTCCCCTTCTAGAGTTCCCAAGACCTGTGGCACTCCTTTCATTTCTGTTTTTTCTGTGGTTTTGTTTGTTAGCCTTTTGTTGTTGTGTTGGGTTTATTTGATTTGCACCAAGTATTGAACCCAGGAATACTTAACCACTGAGTCACATTCCCAGCCAACTTTATTTTTTATTTTGAGACAGGGTCTCGCTAAATTTTTTAGGCTGGCCTTTAGTTTACTGTCTCCTGCCTCAGCCTCCTGAACCATTGGGATTACAGGAATGCACCGCTACATCCAGCCCACTCCACTCATTTTTTGCTTAAAAATGTGAAAGGCATTGCTCTGTACTTACATCTTCAAGGATTACTCATATGTTGCCCAGTTATCTTTAAAAAAAAATCTGACAATATACTCCAGGGTAGAAGGTGAGTGATAATGGCTTATACCCCTAAGGGCAGTTGCTTTTGCTTAAGTTACTATTTGTTTAGGAAAATAACTGGCTGAATGATCCCTTAGTGGCAGGATTCTAGGCAGCAGCAGGCCAAAGGGGGACATTAGATAAAAAGAGGACCAGACTGCTGCCTATGGAATCCCCTCTACACCCAACCCAGGACCAGACCTGTGCTCTGCTCCTTTGTGGTTTCTTATATTAATGAGCCAACTTCATAGGGGTCAGCTTAGAGGGAGGGATGACAAATTGCTGTCCTCTTCTGATTTCATTTGTTGTCAAGAGTCCTTTGATCCGTGACTGCTTAGCAGAGATTGCATTGCATCAAACACAATTAGAGTTGGACAGCCTGGCAAGCATCGCTGAGGAGCACTTCAGGCCAGGCAGTCACTCGCCTTTCAAGAACTGGGGTACCTGTAATGGCCTCCCCTCCCCGCAAATATCTCCATCAGCCATCCCAGTGCTATGCACCAGCTCTGTGATGGGAGCTTCAGATTAGCAATAAGGGAAAGAGAGAGTCACATAGTACATAGCATATTTTTGTTTTGTGATTTATTTCTTGGATCCATTTTAAAATATTTACTGGTCAACTACTGTGTTGATGTCACTAGAAGGAAGGAAGAGACAAGAGAAAATAGTGGTTGGAAAAAGGAATATGAACTACACTTCTAGAATATAAGGGGGACAGCTAAATTCATTCACATAGACCAGTCCCGCAACCCAGAGAAAGATGACTTATTGGAGATGTGATTTCACCAGCTTTACTACAAACATCTTGGCTATGTGTATATTCTTGGAATTTGAAGTGAAGACTGGAGCTAATAATAAATCAGTTTTATCCACATTTTTAGCCCTAGCTGACTTCTTTCCAAATAGGCAGTAAATTATATGTGTTCCACAACTCAAGATTTGAGATTACATACTGGCCTGTACTAGGCAGTTCTGAAATTTTTCTATCAATGTGATGGGAGCCCCTGTTGGTGCTCTTCTTTTCAGGATGACTTCAGCCACCTGCTTCTCTGGGGACTCCCAGATAGATCCATCCTAGTAGACACAGATGCATGTTGCTTCGAAGCTACATGAAGTAGAAGACCATTGTAGAGACAGTGGCAGAAATTGGAGAAGTACAGCTATAACCCAAGGAAATCCTGGAGCCGTAAGAGGCGGGAAGAAGCAAGAAAGGAGTGCCTCTAGAACCTTCAGAAAGTCAAAATGCTAACACCTAGATTTTGGAAGTCTGACCTCTGTAACTACGTAAGAAAGTGTATGTGAGGGAGAAGCAAGTAGTGAATTTTGTCTGAAACATCTTCTCAAAACTGATTTCCAATATGGTTTGTTATGGTACTGCTGTTATCCCTCACTATGACCCTATCATATCACTGTGACATATCTTCCAAACATTTTTAAAAAATCAGTTGTTTGGCACATGAAATGTCTATTAAAACCTTTTAACATTAAACTTCTACCACCTTGACACGTTCTATGAATACAGAAACAAACATCATTGGCAAAAATAAAGCTTAAAAAATAATTCTTATAAATCAGGACCTTCTGACTAGGTTGGGTGGCACATACCTGTAATGCCAGTGGCTCAGGAGGCTGCAGCAGGAGAATCACAAGTTCAAAGACAGCCATAGTAATTTAGCAAGGCCCTAAGCAACTTAGTGAGACCCTGTCTCAAAATAGAAGTTAAAAAATGGCTAGTGTTGTGGCTCAGTGGTTAAGCACCCCTGGTTTTAATCCCTGGTATGAAAAAAGAAAAAAAAAGCTAGCAAGCTCTTCTTTGGGGAGTGAAAGTAGGTATTTGATAGGAATAAGACTTCTAACTGCTTTTATCTAAGTCCAAGCTACTATGATACCCTGTACATTAGCCCAAATTCCCCAGAGATTAAAGATACCATCCTCCAATTTGAAAATGAGAGTATAATTTTCAGGAAAAAAAATGCAAGGTAGTGAAAATAGAGAACCAACTAAATAAATTGAAGAGGAATTCTGGGGTGAGCAGAGAAGCCCATGCCTCCATTCAGAGCAGTAGGCAGTGCTGGTGATGGTCTGTTGGATCAGGAACCTTTGTCACCTGCTGGTGGAGCCTCTTGGAGTCACTGGCTCATGGGATATCTGAATGAAGTATGCCTCAGACACAGTTGCTAGGAGACCAAGACTAATCTACTTTGTTCCAAGGGAAATTTGTTTCCTTTTCCCTTGGACAAATCCAATGGAATGAATGACTCTTTGCCAGGTTTACTCTTTTGAGAAGTCCATGCATTCTGGAGATGGAACACAGCTCATTGGTCAATGGTGTCTCTCTTATTTGACCGTCTTGGACAGAATGTTTCATTATCTCTCTGGTAAACGAAGCCCCCAAACCCACATCTTCTCCTCGACTGGAGTCTCTTAGAGCCTTCTCATTCTACATTTCGGTTTAAGTTAGTGTATTGACTTTTGGTGGGGTCTGAATCTTGGGATACATGGATCCCAGTTGCCTCAGGTTGCACTTCTATCCTGCAGGTAAATGTAATGTCCAGGAAAGTGAGTATATTTCCTCTTCACAGAGTTCAGCAGTGAGGCTCTAAGTCCTGAGAAGACAAACTGTTTGAGAGATGGGCTCTTCAAAGTTGCCACCATTACCCTGATAGTCTTCTTTCAATTGGAATGTGGATCCCCCCACCAAGATGGCCCTGTAGATGTGATTTCCCTAGGTCTCACCCTCTCAGTATTCTTTGTGGTACATATATAGGACCCCAGACTAAGAAGTTTAGGAACTTCCAGGATCCCTGGTCTTCAGGATGTCTTTTGATTTTCATTTGCAAACAGAGGGCTTTCACATTGATGGTTTCCTGGAGCTACTTCTCTAGTTTGCCTCTATTGCTCCACAAGGTATCGGTGGTAGGGATGTCTGACTTACCTAGCAAGTAACTATATGGCTTTTCCTGAATTCAGTTGGTAACCTGCCTCAGTTATTTTAGCAATGATCTCTTCTTCTGTTTCTCCAGCCTCGTTTGGATATCCATTCTCTTTATGGTTCATAGCTTCTGGTGATTCTGGAAAGTAATTTGAAGCATAATAAAGAAGCTACCATTCTCCACAAACCTGGCAACAGGAAAACCCTACATACAACAACAACAAAAAAATGGGCACACATTGTGGAAAACATAGTATGAGAAGATGAAAAATAGTATCTAGATAGATAGTTGCCTCCAGTAGGAGGCTGAAGCAGGAAGGTGTGAGTTTCCAAGGTAGGAAATGTTGGAGAAGCAGTGACCAACTCATAGGGACATTCTGGAAATGATTCTTCTGAGCAAGTGTTCAATAAAAGAGAACATCAGATGGGGCAGGCATGAAGCTGATATTTGTCAGTGAATAGATGGTAGGCATTGATTCAGGGCGGTCCCTGAATAGGTCTTATCTAGTGAAAGAAGGATTTCCTGAAAGGTTGGAGTCAAGCAAATAAATTCTTCCCTTGACTCTGACTTGACCTCTAAAAAGAAGAAACTGAGACACAGTTTTCCCTCCCCCTATTTAGGTAAACTGAAGACCAACATTATTCATGAATAGTTTGACTTTCTATGTTGAATTCATGGAGCACCATTTTTCTTTCCTGTTATTCTTTTAAAGATAGTAAGGCATTTTCTATTTTGGCTTCAAAAAAAGAAAAAAGAAAAAGAAAAAGAAAAAAGAAAAAACTCAACAAGAAGGGCTTTCTGTTTGTGATCTTCCAAAGATTTTCAATCAGAAGTCCTCTGCTGAGAACAGCCACAGAATCTCTGACCTTATCAGCCTATATGCTCCATCAGAAAGGACTCTGCTCCCTGAGGCCATAGCTCAGTTTTTAGCCTCCGATCAAAGACTTTCAGAGTCTTGGACTGGCTCTAAGAATCAGCCTCAGGACAGAGGATTGGCCCGGAGACATTGCACAGGCAAAGAGACATGAAGAACTATTATTGTGTGACTCTGTTCCATAGATATACTAAACTTACTTAATAAACCTTTTCAGAGACAGAAAATGGGAGTGTTTGGGACTTTACTCTGGTGTCCTCAACCTCCCACAGTTAGATTAATCTGTCAATTTGATTAGAAGACCTCTGGCCTGCTCACCCTGTTCACCCTGTAAGGAAAATGTTCTTGTCTTGCCCAGTACTGCCAATCTCAGATTGTATAAATACAACTGATTTGTAGAGTGGGAAGAGGAATAGAAAACATGTGTCCATCTACACTGGGAGATGGATGCAGGGTTTCCTTACCCATTTCTGTCTACCAGTGGTAGATTCCTCTAGGGAGCACAGAGTACAAAGAAAAACCATTGCACACAAGAAGATCTGAATAGATAAAAATAGTCCAGGAGGTTGAGCTGTGCTGATCTACAGGGCCCTGTGCTAATTTGGGAAATGAAGAGCTGTCTCCATCTTCACCAAGCACTGCTGCTGCAGACAGCACTCAGCACTGGGCACTGAGCCTCTATGCCCTGGCCTAAAAATCCAAGACTGCCTTTCACAGCCACTGGGCAGTCATGAATAGTTCTCAGGTTGGAGGAGAGGACACAAAGCAGAAGGTGAGCCCTAACCCTAATCCTGCCATTCCAACCCCATAGCACAAGCTGGACAGTTAGCTCTTGCTTCTGAGTATCTTGATGTTTTTCAACTCCAGTTTACAGCATATCATACAACTTGCTACAATTTTGATTCAGATATGATTTGTCTCCAGGTTTACCCATTGGTTTTCTCAATATTGATGATGCCAATTCCTCATTGTTTAATCCATATAGATTACTCATTGAGAAAAAAAATTTGTCTCTTAAAATTTTGCGTTGACCTCTCAAGGACTAAGGATAACTACTCGATTTTTTAATTCCTTTTTGATTCTCAATGTTGTTTCAAATGCCTTCAACTTTTTGACAATTACTCTCATCAAAGTGCTACACCTTAGACAAATTTATTTTCTCTAGATACATTTGTCTTACTGTTGTAATCAAACATAACAATAAAATCAAATGAGTAAGTGCTGTTTTTCTCCTAATAGGAACCACTTTAAATTTTACTCAGATATCATTTTTCACTGTTGTGAAGAAATTTTGCAATGATGAGATATTCTGTTTTTAAATTTCCTTATTTGTTTCTGGCCTTTCCTTTCCTTTCAATTGGATATATTGTTCAAACATCTTAGTATGATAATGTCAATATGTCAACCTTTGGCATCTAAATTTTTAAGGACTAGATAAAATCAAGTGCATGTATTCATCCTTAGAGCTATAGCCCTTCTCTTTTATGAACAATTTTTCACCTTTAAGAGAGAAAGGTCCACGTGTAGACATATCTGTTACCCTGTAGATAATAATCTATTATTTTAATTCTCTTCATAAGTTGTTTCACATTTTTGTCATAGACTTTTCCTTCTAAATCAGTCAGGGTTTAGTTCAAGACAACAACAGCCAGTTTAACTTATTTAGGCAGACAGGGTAATAGATGGGCTTACAAAATTGTGAAGAGGGCTAAAGAAATAGGTCATTGGATGGGCATCCAGGAAAATCTCAGAAAGTCTTTGCAGAATAAGTCTCTATATTTGTTCCAACCGCATGGTGAGAGAGCTGAAGAATTGGTAGACTGAGGGAGTAGGTAACAAATTATCTGAGAACCATAAAATTGAGAAGCCACTTACCATATCCTGATGTTAGTGCTCTGCATCCACTAGCTCCCAGCCGTAAGGCCCATAAAGTCGAGTACCCCACAATGGCTTTCCAAGTGTATCCATTCCAGACAGTCAATGAAACGCATCTGATTGACATAAACAAAATCACACCTAAAATTCTGACAGAGTTATCTCAGGGAGTCTGGAAAATGTAATGGTTTATCTTTTCTGCTCCAACTTGTTAGGAAAGAGTGAGATCGCATATTGAAAATCATTCCAAAATTTCCACACCAGTGTCTCCCGCATGTCTTTCAAAACTCATCTATTCTCTCATAACTACAGAGTGAACCAAACAATACCAATTTGTATATGAGAAGTAAATATTGATCATTTACTTTGTATTCTTGCAATTGCACTTAAAAAGAATGTTTACAAAAATGATCTCTGGAAATAAAACTCAGAAATTAATCATTCACTTTCATTTAGGGTGCTACCCAACTAAAGCAGCACATGTTGTACATATCATGTTGTACATGATAAATATTCTTTTATTTCATCTAAATCAAATAATTTTAGCAAATTAGTCTTCTCCTTTTAGGCTGGAACCAATAATTTGAAATAATTTCCCCATAATGCAAAAAGCTGTGACTATGTGGCAGAGGACAAAAAAAATGCTATAAAAATTCTCTATCAATGTTTTTTCACTATCAGCAGTTTTTCAAATTATTTTCTAGAATTTTTACAGTAGAAAAATTAAAACAATGGAGAATATAAATATTTGATTAATATGTATAGATAGATATTGGCATCATATATAATAATATATGTTGCTATAATAAATATTGCAAAGATAAAAAATAAAAATTGGTATTATAATAAGTTCAATTGTCATTAAGTTATAAATATTGACAATCATTGATATTCAGTATGAGTAAATGAAGGGGATAAAAATAATTTTCCTTAACAGAGTAAGGTGCAAAGTCACAATTCTTAAGTTATTTTAATTTTTATGACAGTCATGAATGCACATCATTTTAATCTAATAATTTAATAATATTAAATCTAAAATGAGACACATTCTCCATTTTATAGTCTTAATCTATAGATGCAATACTCTTCTACTCTTCAAGATCTTCCTTCGTATATTTTTACCTTCGTATTTCTAAATAAAGTGCTTAAATTGTTACTTCTTTATTTACCAGTGTTAGACATTATTTTATAACAATTTGTTGAAACAGAGTTATCAAATCTCTCTATTTCTCCTCCTCCCTCATCTGCCCAATAGTCATATCACAATTTTATATCAATATGTATTACCACATTGAAGACAAGTAATATACTATGTTTGCATGTTTATTCTTGTCAATACTTTATTTCACCTACAGTAAATATTTGCCACCACAATTTTGGGGGGGAGAGAGAGACAGTGAGAGAGTGTGAAAAAGAAAGAATCAATTTTATTTAGTTTCTCATGTGGCTTTCATTGCTTCCACACTTCATTCTGTATGTGGTACTGGGGTTCGAACCCACATCCTCACGCATGCCAGGCAAGTGCCATAACCATTGAATCACCTCTCCAGCCCACCTGCCACAATTTTTGTTTGCTTTGTTTCCTAGGTAGCTAGCTAGCATCGTTTTCTCTAAATGTTAAGAGATCTCAAAAAAGTGAAAAAGAAATCAATAATGAATTAAAGGCCTTAAATGCAATTTTTAAAAATCTACCAACTTAATTTTTTCCCACTTGAGGCCCTCTCTCAGTTCCCAACTCACTTGCTCTTCTTATCCTGTTACTCCGTGAGTATATGGTATGATAATCTTTTGGGATTTCCTTATGCCTTCCTATCTGTTGAATTCCTCATTTACTGCATCAAATATTTTTTTGTCACTTGGATCAATCCTTCATTTTCTGTAACACACTCTCCACTAACTTCCAAAGCAAATATAAAGCAAAATTGAAAAACACAAAAAAGAAAAAATGTTTGCTTAATGTACTCAGGAGAATACTAAATAAGATGAAGAATTTGGCAGATGATAAAACTTTATTAAAAATCTAGAACTAAACATATAAGAATTGAAATCTTTAACTAGTGGATGAACTCTAAAAACCGTAGTTCAAATTTTCAAGAGAAATGGTAATCTGGAAAGCAAATCCAAAGAACATATAAAGAAAAAAGCCCAGAGGCAAAAGGACAGTAAATTCAGAACAAACCATAAGAAACACAAGTGATACGAAAGTTTGAGCATACAAAGGAAAACAGGTGAAGAATGGGGTATAATCAATATGTGAGGAGCTGTTATCTGAGAATTCTCTCAAAACGCTCTAAGATACCATGCCACAAATTCAAGAAGCAATGCAAACCCCAAGAAAACAATGCCATGGGTCATAGGTTTGATCCTCAGAATGCTAAAGGAGGAGG
>PVKS010043342.1:0-14941 GCA_004027875.1 Aplodontia rufa | reverse complement strand
TATTTTACTTGTTAAAAAAAGTGTGACTTTGATTTTTCATTGTACTCATCCAATTGGAAAGCAAAAATAAAAAAAACAAATTATTGTTGTTTTGTGGTACAAAATCTTCATATAAAGGAGAGCATTATGATTTCTTGTTAGACAATCCAGTAGATTAGAATCCAGTAAAATTTACATAGAGGCATAGTTTCTATGACAAAAAAATGACTGACATATAAATAGGACAATATATTGCAGAAGAAACTTTGATCCAGCAAATCATAGGAAAATAAAAATTTTGTATTAACAGATTCATATTTAGGAATTTAACTAATTAGGGGTTTTACTTCCTGTTAAAATATGAATCTCTGAAAATATAATGTTAAGCATTATCGCTCACTTATACATTAGTGTAATTTGATCAATGAGATACTTTTTTGAGAGTGTTTTTCCTATGTTAAGTATATAACAGAGAAAACATGAAATCATTAAATATGGGAAGAATTTGGTCGTGCATTTCTGTCACCTAGTGGTAAGAAGTCCACAAATACCTTTTTAAAATGTGGATAGGGCATCACATATAAAAGCCAATACTAATATCAGTAAAACAATAATTAAAGAATTCACTGGGGTTTGGGCATTTAGCTCAGTGGCAGAGCGCTTGCTTAGCACTCTCAAGGCCCTGAGTTCGGTCCTCAGCTCTGAAAAAAAAATAATTCACTGGTTATTCAACTATTCTTCTTGCATCTTAGCAATAGAAAATGAAAATTTGGTTTCTACATTATTTTGGCTTGTTTTGAGGGGACACATGCATAAAAACTATGAGATTATATCAACTTGATCCTTTGTCCCTGTAATATATATTTTTTTCCTTAATTTTCCTGCTTGTCCTCCATCATATCAGCAGGGCTAGTGTGTTTAATAAATTACCTCCCTGAGAACCGTCAAATTTACTGCTTAGGTCCTGATCCCTGTCGTGCTTCCACTAATCGTGGCATTGCCTCCTGTGTCACAGGCAAGACTGTAAAGCTGGTCTGACAAGTGTCTCAGCAAAGGTTGCTTTAATTTAGAACATGTTTAATTAAGACTCTCAGTAGAGGAGCCCCACAGGCCTGCCTAGAATATTACTAATGTGCAATGTAATTATTGGAATATCATGGGAATCAGAATTAAATAAATGGACAAATGTATCACTGAGGTATTATAACATATTAGTTATAATATACTAGTGAGTATATATCTCATACTAGTGAAAGCCTGATGCATTTGAGTGAGAATATTAGTAAAGAGGAGTTACTATTTAACCTAAAACTCTTGAAAACTAGAGGGAGTAAGTGGTGAGTGATGTACAAAATGACATGTTAAGGGGAACAAATTCTAACATTATTTTAAATAAGTGATAAACTACTTACATAAAATAATTGTGCTACCTGTTAATACTAAGCCTTGTTACTACAGGAAATATATTTAAGAGGAAGAAGTCCACGACAGACAAAAGTTCTTTCATTCTTAGAGGCAGGAGTTATATGCTGTACTAAAGTTATTCACGGGAAAATCTCAAGTTATTTACATTCGGTGGCGGGAAGAAGCAGAATCTTCTTTCAAATCCTCACACGAATTACACCCTTTTGCAACTTTGACAACTTAGTTTCAATTCTATAGAATGAGTGAAAAGACTAACTAGATGCAAAGAATATTAACTTTTACACCCTTTGATTTGTATGGGCTTGTGTGACTGTTTCTTAATATATGGTAGTATACTTTTGCCCATGACAAACTGGAACTTAGAAAGCAATATACTGATATCAAAAATAAAATATTAAAATATATTAATCAGATTATCTGAACCTGTTTGAATCTGTTTATTTTTCAAACCAAGGTCTCATTAATCTGTCTTTTTCTTCCTTTTTGTTAGCACTTTCTTTCTCCCCAAACACATATGATTCCTTGAAGTAAGACATTTGTGTAAGCTGCTTTCAGTATTTCCACAAAATCAGAAGAAGCATTTCCAGTCCACCTTTTGTACTTATTTGACCTTGCTGCTTTTCAGAACATAAAAGTCTTATTCTCTGTAGAAGTGCTGGTGGTATGAGAAACTATCAGTCAATTTTACAGATGCTACAAACACTTCAATTCAGTACAAAATTAAGAGTATTATAGTAAATCTCACATTATGGGTTCTATTTTCAAATAATTGACTTAAGAGCAAACATTATTTAGGCCTATCTCTTGAAAGTAATTGGACTCATGGGTGAAAAGAACCCAGAATATCAATCTGGGACATGCATGAGTGACATCATAAAAAGTGTCATAACCTGAATTGTCAGGATACAGTTTATGAAGTGTAAAATGTTGTCATTCAGTACTAGGACTGAAGTGAATTTTAGAGAAAACATCAGAAAGGTGTGGGGGGAAATCTTCGTATTTAAAATATTCACTTTTAATACTCACGTCAGGAAATATATTTAAAATTTAAATGTGTAATCCAAGTATCACAGGTTTGTAAGAGTGTGAATTCAGTTTTACTTATTCAAAACACTTTAGAAAACATTGCTTGCTAGTTTATATTTTAAATAAAAAATAACTAGTGTGAATGATTTTCTCTTAAGTGCATGCATAAAATAATCAGTATTGTTCTATTCTCAGAATGCCCAAGGGTTCATTTATTAACTGCTTCTCTTCATTTAAAAACTAAATCATGTGTAATAGGCTTTCTTTTCTTACATGAGTTTAAAATAAGTATAAAAGAAAAGTTTAGATACATTCACGACACATAACATGTGAAAGTTGTGTATGTATTACCCTCTGCTATGAAGACCAACAAATGCAGCATGCATGTGTATACATACATACCCTCCACTTTCACATACACACACATGAAATAAGATTCAAATATTTACTTGTGCATTTCCTAGGAAATATGTTTCAAACTGGCCTTTCCTTACACCAATCAGAATAAAATATCACATTGTTTCTTTCTGAAATTCCTATCCATTGCCTGAATGTTCTGTCCATTTTCATATCTCTATTTTATTTTCATTACATGGAATACATTTTTAAGAGAGAGAGGGATGGTGAAAGAAAGAGAGAGAGCGAGAGAGAGAGAAACTTTTATTGAGTTTTTCATGTGGCTTTTGTTGCTCTGATATTTCATTATGTATGCAGTTTTGGAGTTTGAACCCATGTACTTGTGCATGCCAGGCAAATGTCATAACTGCTGAGTGACTGTTCTAGCCCTATATGAAATGCTTTTCATAGTAGTTTTTACTCCTTTTTTAACTAGCAAGTGGATTTACTCTTTAAGGTAAATATAGTTTTTTTTTCCCTCTGAAGAATCTTCTCAAATTCCATCTACATTAAATGATTAAGTCAGTGTATAACATGGTCTATTTTGTTGGAGGGAAGGATGAGGAAGGGTGTGTACTTCTATTGTATCTTTATTGCAATACTTCATTATAACTTATTTTTGTGTTTGTAAACTCAGAATGTGAGTATCAGGAGTATAGAGATTATTTTATTTATATTATACCTTCAGTACCTATTGAAGACCCAGGCACAAAGTTGATGTATAATAAGGATGAAATAATTAATGGATGGAAAGACAAATGCTATTTCATTTTATTGACTAAAATTAAGTTTCATAAGCCAATCATAGTTCATAAGGGAAAATCTATTAAACATAAAATCTATTGCTGTTTCAAAGGCACATGTAAGTCACCATAGCATTTCCTCTGTTTTAAGCGCTTTTTTATCATTTTGTAACTATAAATACAATGCTTAGCATAACAATTAAGGAAAATTTTATTGGTAACTGTGTTTACAAATATCTGCTATATGGTTAGTAATCTTAAGAAATTATACTGTAGTAATAATACGGCAAATTATTTTTGATAAGTATAACTTTCTTTAACATATTATTTACCTGTATAGTGAATACATGCACAATACTCAGTAGTACTAGGCACCTTTAATGTATGCTGAAATAAACTAGCTTATTTTACCATTAAGTCTAATTTGAAATTAGGTCATGATCAGTGAAATATACACTGAAGACAGATAAAGTGTACCCTGGACTGCAACACTAAAGCATTCAAAAACAGGACAGTGTAAAAAGTCCTAGGAATGATAGACCATACACAGCATGCTAAAAAAGAAGAATATTCAAAATTTGGAGGAGATATTCAGTAGAGGAGATTTCTAAGCAAAACATGGTTTGTCTGATGAGTTGATAAATCAGAAAAAAAAGTATCAATGTGTTGTTCGGCAGGTTATTCAGAAGCCAAATAAGTACCTCAAGTATTAGTTCCAAAACACAGAAGAATCTTTGCTTTAGTTCTTGGGGATATCTCTCCATTTCCAAAAGAAGGGGAAAAAAAAGGAGAAAGAGAGATGACATGGATGGGTGGCATTTAGGAAAAACATACGTGATCCTAATCCAGAACACAGCAAAAGTTTTTCAAAACTAATTTATTCTTTGCAAAGATAAACGCAAAACAGCTGCCACTTTCAAGATCTGCTTGAGTAATCTGCCCAAGGGCTGCTTCAGTGTTTTCATTCATCTTTTTTGAAAATGAAAATAAAATTAAGCTGACATTTCTGTCTGCATTCTTCTCCTTTCAGTCATGCTAGTAGAATTTCTTCCTTTTAGTTCTATTTTTAAAATAAATAAATGAGTGAAAAATCTTTCCATATAGCAAAGACATGCTCCCTATTGCACACCAAGGCTCTTGTTAATGAAAATTGATTTTTGCGTAAGTTACAGAGGATAGTCCTGTACTTCCTAGCATATAGTAAGATATTTTTCAGTATAGCACCAGAGAGAGATATATGTATAGAATTGCATGAAAATTCTAATTAAGAGTCTGATGCTTGAAATACTAAGAAAGCTAACTTCACTCAAAGTTAATGTGACTTGCAAACATCTTAGATGTTTTCATGGGAGGAAGAAGTCAATAGATTGTATTCATTGCAACAATTTCAAGAAATCTATAGACTAATTGCATTGAGTTTCACAATTCAAAAGACTCAATTTCAACAAGCTAAAAGTAGGAAGATAAAAGGAATAAATAATGTCTGGGTGTTTTGGCATCTGTGACATCATGTTGTTATCTTTGTTTTGACATACAAAAATGGATCATATTTGTAGTGTTCATTATCTTAATTACCAGAATATCATCTTGGTAACAGAATGTTTCTTGTTTTACACACAACACAAGGCATTAAGTACCAATATTCTAAGGCAAAACCCATGTGTGCCATCATTTATTAAAAATCTATTTTGATTGATATCATCCACCAACAAAGGCCAATGGCTCATGTTTTGCATGAGACTCATGGAATTATTATGTGCCCGTTTCCCATGCTTCTGAAAAATCTGATTAACCACATATTTTAATTATATATTTGCTTGTCATGTCTCATTAGAGCATCAGCACACTAGGGCAGGGATTCATTTTCTGTCTTATTAATTTAAGTAAGCCCGGTGCATACAAGAATATTTAGCATACAGTATTTGCTAGTAAATATTTCTTGAGTTAATTCACACATGAGTAATACATGAAACTGCTACCATTTAAATCACAAGACTTACTCTCTTTTCTCATCACTGACTTTCCCAGTAACAAAAGCAGAAGAAGAAGGAAGCCAGTTAGGGCATCCAAATTCAATTGTTGAATGGGTATGTCTGTAGCAGCTGTCATCACCTATACACAAAAGACTCCAGCTATCCAAGCCTATGAACCCACATCAGCGACTCTCCAGGGAACATCCAGGTCTTCAACCTCAGACTGGGACCACATTATTGGTCCCTTTTGTTCTAAGACTCAAATTTCTTGGACTGAGCAGCTATTACCTTCCCTGAAACTCCAACCTGTAAGTTGATCATTATGGGGATTTCCATCTCTGATGATGTAAGCGAATCTAAGAAATAATTTGATTCAATTTTTAGCTTTACCTTGCTGTGACTGATTCAAAGTAGGAAAAGTTCACTTTAGCTCACAGTTTTGGATGTCTCAGTGCATAGAGAGCTAACTCCATAAGTCTGGACCAAGGTAAAGCAGAACATCACAATGGAAGAATGCGGAAGAAGAAAGCAGTTTAGGACATGGCAAAGAGAAAGAAAGAGATCTTCTTTCACCAAGAATAGAATATAAACTCCAAAGGCACACCTCTAGTGACCTACAACCTAATTGTATGCTGCTATTCCACTGTTTAAATCAAAATTATCATAATCTAGCAATTTCACCTCTTGCATTGTCTCATACATGAGCTTTCAGGGGGTCACTTCATATCTAAACTATAATATTATTCTATTTCTTCTTTTTCTCTAGAGAACTCTCACTAATTCAGATGGTTATTCACAAAAATGTGGCAAACATAAAAGGTTACATTCAGGTAAGCTTAAGATTTCTTATTTTACTCTGTAAAGTTGATTGAAAGTGACTAGAACACTTTTATAAGCACAGTGTATCCATATGTCAGCAGTTAGTTGATTTATTAAAGGAAATCTTGCTCCTCATCTTAATTTAATGTCATCTTTTGGAGGATTTTCCTTCATTAGACCCTCATATCAGAATACTTCTTCCATAAGAAGACCTAAGTAAAGTTTGGGACATGTAGATGAAATCTTCATTTCACCCACTGCATACCATGCCTCTTTGTCTTTTTCGTTTGGTTTTAATTGTTAAACAAGATTTTATGTTTCATTATAGTTTTACATATTTAAGGGTTTGTTGTTACATTTTCACACATGCATACATCATATATCCCCCCTTTACCCTTTACACAGTATCCCCCTCCCTCCTCCTCTCTGCCCCTTCCATCCCCCAAGTACCTTGCCTGTGAGGTTACCACCAGTATGATAATCTGTATTTGATAAGTTTAAATTTGTATATGTATATAACAGTTTCTTGATCCATTCACACAGTGATGGGTATCTGGGTTGATTCCATAATTTAGCTAAAACTTATCAATGAATTTGGCAGTGTATCAAAGATAAATATTCATAATCAATAACTTTTCTATATTCCAACAGTGATTCAACTGAGGATGAAAGCAAGAAAACCATTCCACTCACAACACCCACAAAAAATGCTTGGGAATTAATGTAACCAAGGAAGTAAAAGACCTCTACGGGGAAAATTATAGAATATCGAAGAAAGAAATAGAAGAAACCTTGAGAAGGTGGAAAGACATCCCATGTTCTTGGATAGAGAGAATTAATATAGTCAAAATGGCCATTCTTCCAAAAGCTCTATATAGATTCAATGCAATTCCCATCAAAATAACAATGACATTTTTCACAAATATAGAAAAATAATTATTTAATTCATTTGGAAGAATAAGGGACCCAAAATAGTCAAAGCAATATTTAGCAAATTATGAATAAATAAATGAAAATTTCAAAAAACAGCAAAGCAGGAATGAAACATCACAATACCTGATCTGAAGCTATACTACACTTCAATGATATTGGTATTACGTAGACATGAAGACCAATGGAATAGAATAGCAGGTACAGGCAAAATCACAAATATAAAGCCATATGATATTTAATAAGGCTGGCAAAAATATATCTGGGAGAAAACATAGCCTTTTCAACAAATATTGCTGGGAAAACTGCACAGCCATATGGAGAAAGATGAAATTGGATACATATCTCTCACCCTACACAAAACTCAAATTGAAATGGTTCAAAGACCTAGGAATTAAATCAGATACCTTTCATCTTTTGAGGAGAAAATAGGATCAACACTCCACCATATAGGAATTGGCACCAACTTCCTTAATAAAACCCCCAAAGCATAAGAAATACAATCAAGAATCAATAAGTGAGATGCTATTAAACTAAAAATAGTTTGCAGACCTAAGGACTCAATTTTAAGACATAAATAGCCTACAGAATGAGAGAAAATCAGGGGCAGGTACACCTCTGACAGGGATCTAATATCCAGTATACACAAAGAACTCAAAAAGCTTAATACCAAATCACAAATAACCCAGTCAATAAATGGACAAAAAACTACACAGAAATTTCTCAACAGAAGAAATGCAAAAATCCAATGAATACATGAAAAAATGTTCAACATCTCTAGCAATCAGGGAAATGCAAATCAAAACTTCATTACAATTTCACCACACTCCAGTCAAAATGGCAAAGATCAAGTACAACAAATGTTGGAGAGGGTATGAGAGAAAACCAACCCTTATATATTTTTGGTGGGACTGCAAACTAGTAAAACCATTCTGGAAAGCACTATGGAGACTCCTCAAAAAAATAAGGATGAAACCACTGTATGACCCAGCTATCCCACTCCTGGATATTTTCCCAGAAGACATAAATTCAACATAGTAAAATGACACAGTTAAATCAATGTCTCTTTGTCTTTAAATTTAATCCTGTCCCCCTTCTTCGATGTTTGGCTCAATGTGTTGTTGAGCTTCATGCTATCTTGCTCGTTTCCTTTTTATAGATTTTTCTTTTCCTGAACAAAGCAATAATAAAAATAGTTCTGGGATTTTTGCCAGGCATTGCTTCCAACTTCCACATTATTCAGAAAATATCTATGCTTTTGTTCTATCCTTCATCTTGGTATTCCTCTGAACTCAGATTGCAATTTGGGATGTCTGCAGGGCACTTAAAGCTTACTTTTGTAAACTAAGGATATTTAGGAAGCAGATTTTCTACTGGCTCTAAATGACAAGTGTAGTTATAAGCCCAAGTTCACTGGAAAGGTAAACTGTCTGAAGACTTACCAAGCCAATAGGAAAGAGCCAATGTGTTTTATAACATCTTACAACAGAAGTCTAATGCTATTTGAAAGTTTGTGTTGGATATTTTCAAACATTCTTTTTCAAATAAGAAAAATCATCTTCTAAACAAGCATTTTGTAGTCCATAATGAAAGACTTAAAATCTAATCTTAAATTTCCTAATAGTTCTAATTTTTCTTGCTTTCCAGGAATTCATATTTCTTCCATCACATGACTTTTAAATACAAGTGCATAGATGAGGAAGAATGGAAATTGAAATTTACCAATGAAATCCCCTAAACCTTTTTAAAGATCATCCCTAGCTATCATCATTTATTTAGCATCATGCTGATTGTAATTGTTAGAGGACTTGAAGGAAATACTCTCATTTGAACTGCAGAGTATTGATGGCTAGTCATACTCCAAAGAGCATGTAGCTGTAAATATCCTTACACTCCCATCTTAATATCAGAAGGGCAATATTATGTCAAGTCACCCCAAACAATAAATAAACTGTAAAGTCAATGATATTTGCTTTGTTATATTCTGTCATAATAATACTTATGCAACCAGGTACATGTGTTCTAATAATATTTCTTTACAAACATGCAAAAAGTAAATCAAAAACAATGCTTCTTCAGCTGGGTGTGGTAATCCCACCTGCTTGGGAGGCTGAGGCAGGAGGATTATGATTTCAAAGCCTGTCTCAGCAACTTAGTGAGGCCCTAAACAAATTAGCAAGTCCCTATCTCAAAATTTAAAAAAAAATGAAAAAGGCTGGGGATGTGGCTCAGTGGTTGAGTGCCCCTGGGTTCAATACCCAGTATCAAACAAACAACCAAATAAAAAAGAACAATTTTTTCTCTTCTGAGGTATTTGTACTCACCATGTCAAATTTTCTGATAGTATAAAACATGCATCACTGCTTTCAGTCCACATCACTGGGGTGTATCAGTGTGAATTTATTCCATGTGCTACTAAGAAAAGGGAAAAATCACACCTAGGAGTTCATTTATTTATAGTCAGTCTGTGTTCCTTTATAGTGAGCAGTCCATTGAAAATCTCTGTATCTGCATTTTTCAGTAACTCACTCCCTTTCCATTTTGCAGTTATCATCTATTTATAATGGCATTAGATTATTAGTTTCACTCAAAAAATTACATTTTGAAAATTTATTAACTAATGCGATTACTTGACATTACACAGACTATATCAAATTACATTTGATATATTTCATATAAAAATTCCATTCAATGGAATATTGTTATCTGAAACACTATTCTATATATAAGTAATTCACCCTTTAGTAAAAAATGAATTCATATTCTGTTGAACAAAGTCTTATCTTCAGACCCAAGTTTGTTTAAACTTATCTGCAACTGTGTATCAGAAAATAAACATATGAAATGGCTATATTAAAATTAATTTAATATTTTTATCAATATGTTACTGAAATTTTGAAATTCAGAAATATTTTCAGGGTGCTTCTTTCCTTTCAGAACTTTATCTGGCTTATAAATCCTTTACACTCAAAGGGAACACAGTTTAGAAATAATTAGCACAATTGTAACTCTGAAGATGCAAATCACTATTGTCAGTTTTGATTAGTAGGAAACAGATTGCTAGTCCATGCCTCATTCTGTCCTTGCAGACAGTCTAAGGAAACACTAAAACTTTCTAAATTGGCCAGTTTCTCAAATTTGCACATACTGTATTCAAGCACCCATTTCACACTGCTTAGAAAAGACTGTTATCCACCAAGTGATATATATATATATATATATATATATATATATATATATATATATACACACTGCTCCTTCTTACATATACATACACACAAAACATGTATTGCATGGGTTTTCTCTGTTACAAAAACTCATAAAACAATGATTGAATATTTGAAGTTAAAATAAGATTTATATAGTTTGTTAAGTGGGTTTTTTTAAAAGAAATTAAATGAAACAGGGCTGGGGAGGTGGTTCAGCAATGGAGTGCTTGCTTGGTGTGCATGAGGACCCAGGTTGGATCCCTAGCACCACATGTGCAACTAAGTGGAGGAAAACAAAAAACAGCTGAAAAAATTCTCTCTCTCTCTCTCTCTCTCTCTCTCAAAATGAAGTAAAACAAACAAAAAAGCCACAGGATAATTAGGGGACCTTGGACAGAAAGGAGGAGAGAAGGAAAGTAAAAGAAAGTGGTTTGGACATTTTGGTTTATTTCATGATTTCTCTTAAGACCAGACTTTAGGAATGAGATGCAACTGGTGATACTTTCAGACTATACATTCTTTTGTATTCTATGTTATTTTTTCAGTCTTTAGGACCATAATTAAAACCTGGAGTATGCACTAGAATATAATACTTTAAACTAAACTTGTAGAGCTAATTCGTTCCCTTTCATATATGAGAATGGTAGATGGCATTCCACCACTTAAAACCCCCTTTTTTGTCTTAAGGAAAAGACTTTCTAACCTAATTGGAAATTTTCAACTCTAATTCTCCTATGAGTTAAAATATTTAGGGAATGAAACATAAGCTTCATTTTTTAATTTCTTTGCCTTCACTGATTTGTTACTACTATAATGTCATTTTAAATGCACTTTTAGTATGTTAATTAGAATTAAAATAACTGACTAGCTGTTAAAATTAGAGCAGTGTGGAATAAAAAATGATGGATGATTATCTCAGTTATATCTATAATTCAGTCATTTAAACCTCAGTAATGACATGTTCTTGAGCAAAAGTAAACATTGTTGCTAGTTTCAGGTTTCATCATATTCTCCTGTTTCTTGTGAAAAGCATCATTTTGTTCTCATTTTTCTAATAAGTCTAGATTATATCCATGCAAACACTATCCTTAGGTATTTAATTCAACCCATTAAAGATCGGTAGACAATAGAACAGTAGTAACTATGTGGGGGAAAGACTATTATCTCATAAAGAAGTGAAAGTTACAAGGCATATTGGACAAAATATAGGACTTTCATTGCTCTGGCATTTCTCTGACCTGAACCAGACAGTCTTGTGTTTCAATCACAAAAAATTATACATCACAGAATTTCAGAGTATATATATTTGAAATAATTAAAACATATAGGCAAAGGAATCAGAGAAATGGTGCTAAGTGTATCCTCCTCTGAAATTCTGTGATATATATTATATTTTGATATTAGAATTAATAGAATGTGTAACTAACTCATGCTTATATAATATATAATTGTATTACATGTTACATTAAATGTATTATATTACATATGTATGTACATTGTATATTGTATGTCTCAATATATTACTCTTTTCACTACAATTTACAATGATAGAACATCCATCAATCTTTCCCAAACTGCTATAATCTAAAACGTCCTTGAAATTAAATGACATTTGTCCACTAAAGATTTCATCACAATTGAAATTTCCAGCACAGTATAGAAATAATGTAAGCCTCATCCCTTGATTTTACCAGAAAGAAGTTTGAATCTCAAACCATCTCAAGTTAATAGGTACTTAAAGGTACTATTGTAGACCAAATCTGCATCTCTTGCTCCTCAGTATACTATATCATGTTACTTTTCCTCATTTTCCTTCAGGTTGCAAATTATTAAATCTCTTACCCCTTTGATTCCTGTACTAAGAAAGAAAGTAGCTACCTTATCCTTAAGAATATCTGGTACCTCAGTTTCCCAAATACCATGAAGCACTGAAAGATTTCCCCCTTTACCTATTCATTCCTTGCTCTATCAATGTGATTCCTATCATTAAACTTTGGTTGGCTTAAAGTTATATTACTTAGGAGCAACCCAAAACTCTCATCACCAATTAACATCCCAAATCAAAATAGTATATATATCAAGCTACTGCAATCATTTTCTAGTGCTTTGTAACATTATTACGAACTCTTTGGATTAATATAACACAAATTTATTTTCTTAGAGTTCCCCCAAATTGGGATTCCAGGTTGTTAGTTGCTTAGCTCTGCTGACAGGAAAATAAATTTCATTAAGACAAAAGTCAACTGATTTGGGACCTTTAATTCCATTAGCAAAACCTTCCCTCTGTTATACAGTATGATCTAATCACAAGGAAAAATGTATCATATTTCTAATATTTCTCAGCTCGAAGAAAGACTATGTATGGCATGTATACTATAGGGTAGGGAACTTTGTGTCTCAAGAATTCTATTAATCACAATAAGTATACACCTAGCAATGAGGAAGTAAATATTGGATTTCTGAAAGAGAAAGACAGATAGCGTATATACATTTAGGGAAAATTATCATGAGACAAACCTTACTTTATCTATGACTAAAGTCAATCATGTTTTAAATAACTTTAGCTGTTTTGTGAATCTTTTCTAAGAACTTAGCCTAATTGCAGTAAGGGATAACTTACTAAAAGACTAATTTATTGGCACTCATTAAGCACTTTTGCAAGTTCTTTTTATTTAACCCCCGCAAAGACCTGAAAGGAAATGTGTTTTTTCATCGTTCTATGATTATGCTTATAATGTACTCAAAGTAGCACATAATCAGGGAAAGAATTCAACTGGACTTAAACTCAGGGCTTCTGTTTCTCAGTCCACTGTATTTCTACTAAAGCACAGTTCTTTCACTTCACTTGTTCTATACATTAGCCTTCACTAATATATTTAAAGGGATTATCAGTGTATGATGCAACCTTGCCCTCATGGAACATAACACGTATTTTACCAAACAGCCATCTAAAAAGAAAATATATCAAATAATGAAAAATAGATTAAGTGTAAAGTTTTAGCTATGTTCATAGTACTGTAGAATATAAATCATACTTCTATTATATATTTTATCATTCTTCCCTTCTGTTTCTACACTAGACCATGAACTACTTGAGGTCAGGGACTGAACTGAATTTTGTTTTGTATTCACAAAAGCTAGCACAGAACATAGTACCTAATATTTAGGCTATCAATTATGTTTCTTAAAAGTTATTTCCCCTACAGGGTAATTTCCTTTGTGATAATTGCTATAATTGTTTTTAGTAAGCATGCTCTTTTACAACAGAATAACTAGGTTACACCAAGATTTAGTAAGAATTTTGAAGTTGATAATCATATGGCATGTAGAAATGGGTTTTAAAATGTAAAGTGAAGTTGATTTTAAAAAGGAATACTAAAGATATAAAAAAACTTATTCTAGATTTTAATTCAACTGAGCATTATTAATATGTGATTTCTGTTCTTGAGAAGCTTGCAGTTTCATGGAAAAGAAAACTAAAAAGAAATGCGAAAGAACATTAAGAGTATGTCAATAGAGTCTCTGTCATGATGCCATTGATGAAGAAGCTAGCTCTGATTTAAAGAGTATAAACCAATATGCCTCTGTTAGTCCTATGTTAGTATTTAATAAAGACATAGCCATTTTAAATAAATTAGTATTGGTTGGGGTTTATTTGAGAACAAAGAAAAATATGCCCCTTTATGTTCAGTTTCTAAGTCAAGGGAGCCATAATTAGAAATTAAGTGCTGAATACACATAGGAAACCATTCATTCAATTAGAAGAAAATTACTCTAAATGACTGTTTTATTGCTGAATGTAGAAAAAAATCATTTAAAAGTAGTGAAGAACTTATATACCAATGTAAAACAGGTGTTTATAAAATAGGAGATATGACTGATATCATACATATGTATATTCCAAGGGAATTCTAGATTTTTATCATCTAAATACTGATATGTTATCTATTTTATTTTGTTTTTAAATAAAGTTACAGAAGGATATAAATGCTGATTTTTTAAAAGAGAGAGGCATAGTAAGAGAGAGAGAATCAATTTAATTTAGTTTTTCATTTGGATTTCATTGCTCTGACACTTAGTTGTGTACGTGGTGCTGGGGTTCGAACCCAGGTCCTTGTGCATGGCAGGTAAGCATCTAACTGCTGAGCTACAGCTACAGCCCCTTTTCATTTATTTTATGATAAATATTCAAGATGTAAAACTTAAATCCTAAATAATAACAGTGTTTTTTAAAAAATCTTTCATATTGAAAGATCTTTACTAAAAGAAAGAAATATGAATTATATGACAAAAGGTAAATCAGTTATTTTGTGAACATGGCAGAAGAGGGATTACATGGAAATAAATCCATACATTATTACTGATCCTAATGAAACATCTCTATTTTTCTTCTAAAAATGTTTTTTGTTTGTAATTAATCATTTTGTGAAGTGTTTTTTCT
>PVKS010043341.1:0-14938 GCA_004027875.1 Aplodontia rufa | reverse complement strand
CACTAGATACCCATTTAACACATGAGTTCTTCTGGGGGAAACTGCATTAGATGAAACCCATAGTAGCTTATCTATGTGTTAGCATTACCCCTGGTTATCAAAGTTTATACACATTGATTGCTACAGTTTTGACAATGTTTCCCCCTCATCTGTATCCTGTATCGCAATATACTTCTAATAAATGTGGGAAAAAAAAGAAAGTCAGCTTTTGTATAATATGATTATTGACTTGCCTTTGTCTTAAGGATTTAGGATATCATTTGGGATTTTCTTCTGAATGGAGAAAAACTTTGAGAATGTTCTGTAGAGCAGGATTTGTGTTCATGTATCTTTCTAGCTTGAGTTTATCGTTGAAGTATTTAATTTCCCCTTCACATTTGAAGCTGAGTTTTGCCAGATATATTATCTTTGGGTGAAAGTTGTTATTTTTTAACATTTGAAAGATATTGTTCCAAGCTCTTCTGGCCTTCATTGTTTGCTCTGAAAAATCCATAGTGATCCGAATTGGTTTACCTATGAATGTGATTTGGGTCATTCCTCTAGCAGCTTTTAGAATTCTCTCCTTAATTTCTCTGTTATTTATTTTGTATATAATATGTCTTGGCGAGTTTCTCAATTGATTAGGTCTATTTGGAGTTCTATAAGCATCTTGGATGTGATATTCTGGATCGATAGTAAAATGAGGGAAGTTCTCACTTATGATTTTGCTTAAAAGATTCTCTAAGCCTCTTGTTTGCTGTTCGGAATTTTTCTCCAGGCCCATGATTCTCAGATTACTACACCTCATCTCATCAAATATTACTTGGAAGTTCTCATTATGTAATATAACTGTTTATCCTGCTTATCTTCTTTGAATTCTACATTGTTTAGCCTATCCTCATTGTCCAATACTTGTTCTTAAAGAGCTGAAGTTCTATTTTCAGTAGAGTTAGCTCTGGTGTTGGTATCTTCCAGTGAAGATTTGATTTGGTTAAGCATGTTTTTCGATCCTGATTGCTCTGCTACATCTGTTTTCAGGATATCTATATCTTTGTATAGCTGATCTTTCATTTCATGGCACTGTTCCCTTATTTCCCTGTAGAAGTTGTCTCTCATCTCTTGAAATTGGTCTCTGATCTCTTTCCTTATTTCATCTCTCAACTCTTTGATTGCTTTACTAATCATAATGCTGACACAATGCCTTTGGTTTTCCTGTAGGGCTCCAGCTCTCCTTGGGTGGAGAGCTGTGGGGTTGAGGAGGAGAATTATTTCCCCTTTTCCTCCTTTTCTGAGTCTGAGAGCATGTCTTGTACTTCAAGAAAGTTGCTCTTGGTGGAGTAATTGGAGCTTCTTGTGGCTTTGCTTCATTGTGTTGGGTTTCTTTGAGACAGATCTCACAGTGTATTATGATAGCAAGCCAGTGCCAGTTTTGAAGCATGTCTATTTCTTCAGATAGTAGGGTCTCTCTTGGATAATTGATGATAAACTGGGATTTTCCCAAGCAGACCTGGAGCCTGAAGGAAATGCTGCCTCCCTTCAGGTCGCCGTGTTGTATCCTGTAGTAGCCGTGTCATTTGGAGACTCAGGGGTTCCAGAGATCCATTCAGAAATATAGAAATCAAGCAAATGATTATTACTCCAGGAGGCAGAGCTATGCCAAAGACTATCCTGGAGCTGTAATCGGGCGTTTGTCACCAGAAAGGAAATATGGAAACACAGGTCAATGCTGCAGACTCTGCCCTCAGCCTACTTGGATGCCATGGGGTGCTGCTGGGTGTAAAATTTATTTTCAATGATTGAACACCAACCACTGAATTGAAGAATTTATTAATATTTATTTTAAAATGTTGTGTAGCAATGATAAAAATATTTAAAGAATTGTGGTATATATTATCTTTTGTATGAATCCAATAAAAATAAATTCAAGTATAAATATTTCAATTTTGATTATAACTATAGAATTTTCTGGCCAGGAATTTTCCTTTTCATGTTGTATTGAGGATTTCAATGTTGGTTATCTATCCTTACTTAGTGAAAGAAGCCATTACTTTTACTACTTTAAAAGCTGTTGAAAAAATTTGCAGGTGGATATTGATTTTTCTTCATGCAAGTTCTAATTGCTAATTTCCTGCACCAGTAGATATAATTGTTCATTAATGATTTCTTGTTCCCTCTTTGTATTACTCTTCTGTGATTTGTTTTTTAGATAAGCTCAAAATAACATGCTTAAAATAAAGACCTTGAACTATGTTCAGCTTTTTCAAGTCTGTGTTTAGAAAACAAAAGTCTTAGATTCAATAAATAAAAAAAATGTGCAAGTTATGACTAACTCTTAACAGTCTCCCCCCAGCTTTCGTTTTCCTCCTTTCACCTCATTGTTCCCTCCATGTAGTAGGAGCTTCTATATCCATCCAGCCAATAGCAGTATTCTTATTATACATCCTTAATTCTTTTTATGCACAAATTTAGAAAAAAATCATGTAATTTTGCCATATAAATAGAGTCAGGCATGTTATGTTGAATTACTCAGCATTTGTTGCAAAACTTAACTTCTAAAATGATCTTATAGAAATTAAAGGATTTGACTTAAGGTGTAACAGTAAGTTAGTAATTGTAATCACTAGCGTTCTCTTCTTAAACTACATCCTTTTAATTCAATGAATTGCAGAATTTCAGGAAGGCTTGAATATGTACCAGCAAAAGTGTACCATATTCTTCCCCTCAATTTTATCTTCCATTTTGTCTAAACATACCCTAATTTCCATCAGACTGGGAATGTATCTCTTAATACCAAAATATATACTATTCATGGTCTACTGGCTGTGTTTCAAAATAATGAGATTATTACATAGAACACAGAAAAACCTATTTGTTAAAATATCTCATTACATACCTGGAGGAGAGTAGTAGCATCTAGAATTATAAGATCAAAATATTATTGATCTTATTTCTTTAAATTACTAGATGTAATCTTTATAAGTATATTCGGTTTGTGGTTTACCCCCAAGTTTCCCAGGTTTGCTTTCTCAGCATGTCTTCCAACAGGAAAATCACTATATACAAAGATCATGACTCTAATACAAGGATCACCACGTAAATTGTTATTCAGACTAAGATGCTTTTAGAAGTTAAAGGGAAGATTATTAAATATTGTGCCAGGACAACAATTTTAAACTTGGATTTAGCCAAGCAAACAAGATAGCATAACCATGCCCTTAGCTATCTGACACCTCATTTGATGTCTCTATTATTTCAATCTATCTTACCATAATCTTTTTCAAGCTTTAAGATTTGTTCATTGATATAAAATATTTTTCAGATTTACTTTGCTCAGAAGGCTTTGATTTCTGAGGAAATCAATATATACAGTTTTGTAATTTTCTGATTTCCAACACCATAAATTTCCACGTCAACTCCTGTTGTCTGTCCTTTGTTAAAATATTTGATGGATGAATTACTAGAAAATTAATGGCAAAAGAAGAAGGGGATCAGTTAAAGATATTCCTTTAGTATTTTCTCTCTTTAGTGTAAAATGCAAATTAATTATGGAACTGAAAACAGGCACTGGATTATTGATTCTTTCTTAAAATGAATTCTAAAATACTAAAATTTGTTGTTCTGGATGAAGCAAATATGATATAAAACTAGTTTACTTGATTGAAAAACAGGGAAAAAGTGGACAATTATTATAGACTGTTGTTCTTTTAACAATGTTTTATTTTGCACCTGTGGCTTTTATTATGGGTATGTGTATGATCAAGTAAATGTTCAATTGACTTCTTTAAGAAGATTATTCTTATTAACAAAGTATTAATATTTTAAATTTTAAGTCAAAATATTAATTTACCTGAGGTATTACAAAATAATTTAGTTTTCAGTGTTTTTTAGGTGCTTTTCAAAAAACTACATATTTAAACAAAAATAACTGACAATATTAATTGAAAATAGATGATATGCATGGAGATATTAATGGAGGCAGAGTGAAAAATAAAAATTCCATTATTTTTATTCCATGAATACTCATTTTTCATTCCATAGAAACAATATAATGATATTTTAGTATTGTGGAATAGTGCTTTCCTCAAAAATATTACTGTAAGGACCAAATTTGATTTTCCAAACTGTGGCAAAATAAAGAAAATTTCACATTATGGCTTGGAAATAAATTAATAATAACTAGTAAAATACTTACCTTGACAACACCATAATCATAACACCATGAATTTAGTGAATTCTAGGAATTCCATGCAATATAATTCCAATTAACACCAGTAAAGTTATCATGCAAAAGTATTATATTCTGTTTTTACATATCCCATATGCTTTCTGAAATATTTAAATTAGCATAAACATAACTAAATTGTGTCATTTGTAGTATTATCTTTAGCATTATTTTTCCTGTAAATGTAAAACATTGAATTTATAATTATAATAAAAATAAAATTAGCAAACTGTATGTTAAGAAATTCAATCATTTCAGTGGTTAATTTTCCAAATTGAAATCAACAAAAGGAAATATTGGCATGAATGTAGGAATTAAGAGTATTGTATCAGTGTGAGCTAACGTTTTAAAATGTCACCTCTTAAAAAAAGTGTGTGATTAATTCAATTTTTTTGTTTTGTTTTGTTTTGTTTTTAAAGAGACAGAGGGGACAATAAGAGAGATATAAAGAGAAAGAGAGAAGCAATTTTATTGAGTTATTCATGTGACCTTCATTCCTCAGACACTTCCTTGTGTACATATGTGGTGCTGGGGTTGGAACTCACGGACTTGAGAATGCCAGGCAAGCGCCATAACTACCGAGCCACCACTCCAGCCCCTTAATTCAGTTTTGAGTATGAAAATATTTGTTTAAAGATATTTAAAAATAGTTAGTACAGTGGCTAGTGAGGTTGCTATTGCCCTGTAAACTTACTGTAATTTATTTGTAAAGTTTCATGTTCAAAAAAATGTAGCAGATAGAAGCCAAAGTTTTCAATTTTGCCACATGACTATTTTAAACTTCACTTTGGTGATATTCTTCAGTAATGCAAGGGTAGGCAATAATTCAAACATCAATAGGTATTGATGATTAGTTTGTTTATATACTTTCTTTGCTTCTGTTTCCATTTGTATGCTTATGTAAACCCAAAAGAGAACAACAAACAGTTCATAAATAAAAAGATTGCCCAACCTCACCAACAATAAGGGTAATGCACATCTCAGTACAGTGTAAGAAGGAAAAAAATGCATACAAATTCACCTGTTCCTTAAAAAGATCCAGAGATACCAATGAACAAATTCAACACTAGAAAAGGAAGTTCAAACTGTGGTCTCTAAACTTTATGCTTTACCACTAAAAGCATTTTATGGTGAAATGACTAATCCCAAAACTGGGGCACAAATAGTCCAAATTAAGATGATAAAACATTTTCAAAATGGAGCAAACGGAAACTTTCAAAACTGTAGTTATTGTTCAAGAAAAATTAGGTTGAGAATTAGATGCAGATATTTAAAACAAATTAGTGCTCAGGTGCACCACTGTAGAGTTTCCACTGTTAAAATGAACAGTTTGAACACTTAAAACAAATGAAATGGGTTTGGAACCATCATATATATATATATAAAATCATGTGTTCCTTATGACACCAGAAATAAATTTACAAAAATAAATATACATATTGATTTCCTTTAGAGGACACCAAAGAATAAGGCCATAAGTTTGCAGTGTTCAATAATTTTAAACTATATTTCATTTTGATTAATGTATTGATTTTCTATTTTTACAGGGTTCTGTTTGATATTTCAACACATGCACACAGACTCTCCTGATCAAAGCCTTTATTCCCTTTATTCACTTTCCCTTACCACCTTCGTAAATCTGTACTAATTATTACTATACATTCAATTTGATTTCTTTAGTCTTCTGTACAGGAGAGAAAATATAGCACTCTCTGTATATTATTTATTTCGCTGAGCACACAAGTTTTCTGTTCCACTAATTTAGCTTCAAATGACAAGATTTCATTCTTCTTTATGTCTGAGTAATATTCCATTAGGTATATATACCAAATTTTTCTTATCTGTTCATCTGGTTCTGGTCACCTACGGTGATCCATATCTTAGCCATCATTATAAATCATGCCATAATAAGCAATGGCATACTGGTTTGTCTCTGATATGCTGATTTTATTTCTTTTGTACATATACCAAGCAGTGGTTGGATTACTTGGTAGATTTTCCAGTTTGAGAAACCTTCATACTGTTCCCATATGTCTATAATAATTTACATTCCCACTAATGAATGAGTTTCTTTTTGTCTTACATCCTGACCAGTTTTTGTTGTTATTATTTGATAATAGCCATTCCAGCTGGAGTTGTATGATATAGTACTTTTGATTTTCATCTGCCTAAAGACTAGTGATATTGAAATTTGTTTCACATATTTGTTGGCCATTTGTATGTTTTCTTTGAGAATTGTCTATTCAGATCATTTAAATTGGATCTCTTGTTTTTATTGTTAAACGTCTGAGTTCCTCTTATTTTCTGTTTATCAGTCCTTTGTCCAATGAAGTTGCAAATCTTATACCTCCCTCCATAGGCTGCCATTCCGCTTTGTTGTTTCCTTTGTTCTGTAGAAGCTTTTTAATTTAATGAAATATTATTTGTCTATTTTTGCTGTAGTTTCCTTTGCTTTTAAAACAAGCTTAAAAATTAATATACTTTTCTTATATAAGTTGTTTTCTGAAAAGTTAAATAGCTCACGACAATACTTCTCACTTTTATAATATCCCAGATACCAAGTGAAGGAGAATTTGTGATAATATATTTGTAACAACAAATGACATAATAGATCTAGGCTATGACCTAGACATGAAGTCCTAAATTTACAATAGAACTGCTCTCCTACAAAAACAACAGTAACAACCACTAACAATAAGAAATTTATGTTATCACCTAGGAAGCTCTTTTTGTTTTTTGTTTTTTTTTTTGCTGAAAACCTGAACCAGAATCTTATCAAATCTCTAAATCTAAGCTCACAGTCATAGAATAAACAGGAAAGAAGAGCATGCTACTTAACACTATGGAGATGCATTCAGTACTATGAAGACTATGCAATATTTATTGGTCACTCATTGCGTGTACCCACATTCTTTGGGACAAGTGAATTGATAGTCTAGCAAGATGACATTCCAAAGGTACTGTCTAATGGCTGTTGAAAGGACTGAACCAAGGAATGTTGTAATCTAAAATATTCTAATGGTTTTTAAATGAGTTATCATCAGAATTACCTTGGAAGCTCAGGTAGATTATTTGAAGATAAAAAAAAAATTCAAAAGCTAACAACAATATGCAGACAGATTAAAAACACTAACATGTTTCAAGAAAACAAAATAAAGATTTCCTTATGTTATAAAAAAATTCTTTGAGCTGAGATTTAACTTTAATGTTTATATGAAAAGCATTTAAAACAAAATTAGCTAAATGGAATTTTTAGCCTGAAATTCCATGACGTTTCTTAAATCTGAGTATAAACTACCTTATGTGATTTTAGACAGTACAAAGTTGTTAAAAGGAATGGAAATCAAAGGAAAATTATTTCATCTATAACTATGATAGTTAGAAGATAATGAAGTACCATGTAAAAAATCCTGTGAGGAAAGAATTTTGAACCATTGATCCTACATTCACAGAAAGTGGAGTTTAAATCCTATTGCAATGTAAAGTGATTTTAGAGATATAGGAACTCTGAAAGAATATCATATAAGAGCATGTTCAATAAATCACTGTAAATAGATAACTATGTAAACAGAAAAAAAGACTTTTAGAGCTATGATTTAACAAGCTAATGTGAATATTCAAATGGTGGAAACAACCAAAGAACTGATGAATTTTTTGAATTGCAAATTCTTTTATTTTTCCCAAATTTTCAGTAGTTATAGAAATAGAATATAATGTAATTCATACATACAATAGTTTACTTTAATATGAAATATTTTAATATTGGAATATTTATACAAATTAGTTTGAAATGCTAGGTAATACGTAGTTTCTGTCTTTTATTTATGCTGTAAATAAACTCTTTACCATTATCTTGAAAAATAAAATATTTTTACTAATGGATGGTATTTATCTAGTTTTTCTTTATTATTATGTTGTAGTCAATTATATATGTATTGCAATACCTAATGAAATGGCTCCAAATGATGTCCCTTACCTTAAGCAACCAAATTGCAATAATTTTGACTTGGAATGTCTTCTGAAGGTCCATGTGGAACAAACTTGTTCTCTAGAGAGGCAGAGCAGGAGATTTGGAGATAATTGGAGGCATGCTCTTCAGAAGGATTATGAGACCCAGTCCCTTCCTCATTCCCTCTTTTGATTCTGAGTCAAAAGATGAGTGGTTTTGCCCATCATGTGTTCTCATCATGGTGTGCCAAGTACAAGTCCAAAGCAATGAGGCCAATTTATTATGAACTGAACCTCTAAAATTGTATGCCTAGATGAAGGTTTTTGTTTTATAAGCTTATTTCAACTTTTATTATAGTGACAGAAATGTGGCTAATACACAGATGAAGTACTTTCCATTACTAAGTTGTAGAAGGATGGGTACACAAAACATGTTCAACAATATACTTATTAAGAAATGGAAAAAAAGGGGCTGGAGCAGTGGATCTACGGTTCCAGTGCTTATCTGGCATGTGTGAGGATGTCGGTTCACTCCCCAGCACCATGTACACAATGAAGTGTGTGAGCAAGGAAAGCCAAATGAAAAACTAAATAAAACTGATTCTCTCTTTCTGACTCTCACTGTCCCTGTCTCTTAAAAAAAGAAGAAGAAAGAAATGGGAAACAAAGTTCCCTGAAATCCTGTTGAAGATATAACCATAATAAATGAGTGCATTTGAACTGTATTTATTATATATTTATGTTTTAACATAGAACTTTGAAAAAGCAAAAAAGTAAAAAAAATACATAATAATGGTCCTTTATTTTAAAAAATCCTCAGTAAACAAATGCTAATTTTCAGTGATATTAAATGATATTAAGAATCTGTATATCAGGTAATATTTTATTATTTTTTTATTGAATTCAACTTGTGACATGTAATATCTTCACTTAATATGATGTAGATACACTAGGGTCAAAGAAAAACTCAATTGATGATATACAAATGCTGAATGTATTAATATTACATAAAACTGTATCAAGATAAAATATTTCTGAAGGAAATTTATCAATGCGCTATATAAAACAGAGATTTATGTTGGGAACTTACTTATGCTATTTGTGAGGACCACCAGATTTCTGTTGGGAATTATTACCTGATAGTGACAGGAATGAAAGATTAGTGGTGTCAGAAAGGTAATTAAAATCAGCAAAAATGAAACTGTTTCAGACCATTGGTTCAAAGAAGATGTTTCTATTGATATATGCAACCAGACTGTGTCAATCAAGTCCTTTCATTCTGCCATTTCCATAACTTCCATCCCCAACATATACTTTTTTCTGAAGCTAAAATGAAAAAAACAACATATTCAAAGAATGAGTTTGTATAATACTACCACTAAAAATATAGCAATAGCCACTAATCCTAAGTGAGTGTAAAATTTCAGGAAAATATCTAAAAATCTTTAAAAAGTCATACTTCATCCTTCTATAACACATAAGATTTTTCTTAAATGTTATATTACAATTGATACTGCTTAAAAATATCAATATATACCTGTATTATTGCCTGAAGTTGATTTCTGAACTACCAGAGCAAGAGCTCTAAATCTGTAATTCTAAGCAAACGTCTCTATAAAGCACACAGAAATTATAATTTAAAAAATCTTATAAAATAGGAGTATTTCTGTTGAAAGAAAAAGGACAATTACCATCCTTTGAACTAGCTTATTAAATGTACCTATATCATTGACAATCTACCTTATTTTAATTTAATTTTATTTTAATCTCATTTTAATTTTTTAACCTTTTGGCCTATAAATATTGAACTGAGAACTAGTTATTAGAATCTAACTTGGATTAAATCAAATAAATAAAAATTAATGATACGATAAATATAATGATATGTTTTATAAAATAGGTCACATTGTATAGTTGACATACATATTTTTCCAGAATATGTTAACAAATTTTAATGTGGTATTTCTTCTTACACTGGTAACAGTTTATTAATTAATTTCTAAATATATTCTTAATCCATACCTTAGGCTTTGTGGTATCCTAAATAAAACACAGGCAACTGTGTTTTTTTAAATCAAAAAACAGATAAATGACATGCAATATTAGGGGTCTTTCAATAATTCTATCTCAGGTGCACCCTAAAATCCATTTTAAATGTCATGTTTTAAAAATTTGGTATATGAAAGGTTCATGAAACCAATGTGTATAATAGATGATTTTTAACTAACATTTATTGAAAAGAACATAAACTGATTTAATTGAAAAGCCTTCTGACAGAAGCCTGTCTCTAAGACCTTTGAATTTTCTTCACTCTTTGCTTTATAAAATCAGTTGCTTAGCTAATTTGAACATAGGAGAAAAAGGAAGCATCTTATTGATGTTTTCCCAATGTTCTCTTTATATAGGACTTCAGCTCACTTAATATTTACCTCAATGGAGAATGTGTTGCTTTACAGAAATGCTCTTTTACAGATGGAAGTTTACAAAAATTATTAAAAATTTGTAAATTTAATTTACTCAGTGAAATGAAGGAGGGAGTTTTTTGAAACAAAGACATAGAGGACATTATATCATGTTTATAATGAATATTGATACTTTACAGGAAAATGTAGAATCTGGAGATTCATGTAGATTTTGTCGTTATATATTCATTAAGGATATATGTCAGTATTGATTTTTAAATCTATGATTTAACATCAAAATTATCTGTGAAGAGGACCCCAAGATGGCGACCACCTCACCAACAGTGACTCCGAGACGCTCCTGAGAGTCCCCTCACGCCACAGGACTGCATGCGGATTCCCACGGTAGGACAAAGCTCCCAGTGTGGGGGAACATTAACCCCCGCTAATTTTTGTAACTCCGAAGGAATAGTGTGGTCCATTAACGAATATAAAGGTGGAAGTTTGTGGAGCCCGCACAGTCAGCTCACACCCGGGGGGAGGGGAGCTACTTGGGAGGGGAGGAAACGGAGCAGGTTTCCTAATCAATTACCCTAATCTGGCTGCAAACTCCCTGATCTGACTGCTCTTAGTTTACATGATCTTGTATAAAGCTCTGGGAATTATTGCTCACATTAGCAAACTTACAGCTGTTTGTGTGAGCTGCAGCATCCGGCCGCCATTGTGAGGTTTCCCTGAGGGTAGGGCGGGTTGCTCAGCAAAAAAAGTCTTGGGGTCTCAGCCACCAGGGTCAGAAAACCAGAATCTATGGCCTTGAGATTTGGCCATTTCCCAAGGGGTCTGCGTGGTGCTGGGTGTTCCCTCTCCACCTCCGGTCCCTGTCTGCAGAGCCGGGGTAGGAGAGAATCCCACACAAGATCTTTAACTCAATCACAGCAGACAATAACTCTCCACTCGTGCCCACAGTTTACAAGAGCTGATTTTCAAGTCCTCTAACCTAATTGCTCGCACCAGCATGCCAGAGTGTGGCAGGTTGCTCAACTGGGACTTGGGGCCTCAGTCCCCACAATCAGAAAGAGAGCAGTAACCACCCTCCCCCACCTGGCCGTCTGCCCTGGGGGCTGTGTGGAACTGCGAATCCCCTCTCCAGCTGGCAAATCTCTTGGATGGCCACCTTCTGCCCGCCCCTCTACATGCCAGAATAGGAGGAGCCTGTGATCAGAGCTTGCTGCAGCAGGCACGTCCTTCTCAAGGGGATCTTCTGCTTCAGCCTCGGCAAAAGTGACCTGTAACTCTCTAACAAGGAACGGTCTGATATCTGCTGCAGGAAGCTTTGAATATATGGGGCAGCCTGGGCTTCCCCTTAGCATCTGAGCCTTGTGCATAGCCAAGGCTACATAGGCCTTGACCTCTCCAGGTGGACGCCTCCTAGTGCTTGAAACTGAGAACCACGTAAGCACTGGCACAATCTGGATCGTCCTTCACAGGCTTCTGTCAACCCCACAGAGCAGCGCTTGGGACTTCTGAAGATCACAACTCACACAGAGTGGGTCATCAGGGACCCCGAGGAAGCCAATTTCAGACTGCCCACTCTCCTTGGATCAGTCAGAGACCCACACATCTACACTAGAATCAACTAGATTGTCTGAAGCTTCTGAGCCCCAAGCCCAAGAAATTCTAGAGTGTGGACAGGCAGAAAGTAATCACCTCAGGATTACAGCCCAGAGGGAGCTGAAATCTATCCTCCCAAGAAGTGTGAGACTGCAGGTTCTTATACTCCTTTGCAACACAAAATTTTGAGGAGATTCTCTAAGAAAATCCAGATCACTGGACTTAACCAAACTGCTTCACAACCGACAAGCTCAACTGTGAAGATTCCCCAGCTAGATGATAGATTTCAACACATCCCCCAACAGTGCATACTCACTGACCTAGGAGGCAAAAAACTCAGAACTTTCACAACTAGTTTTGTGTTGTTTTTTGTGTGTTTCTTGGGTTTTTTTTTTTTTAAACGGGGAAACAGCTGGAATATAATATTTTTAACTTTTTAACATTACTGTGTATTTTTGTTTTATTTTTATCCTTTTTGCTTTATGATTAATACTGAAATTGGTGTTGGTGGATGTAAATATTTATCCATTTGTATGTAATGGTGATTGATTCGTACTTTCTCTATGTCTTCTTCAACCCAATTGCTGTCCCTATAACATTGGGTTCCAAACAGGAAATCATTTCACGACAGCAAAATAGCCTCAGACTCTGGTGAGTGAAGAGAACCACGCCCCATACTAACCTCTTCTTCCCCTGTACTGTGGTAATCTGTAAATATTAGCATTTTTCTCTCTTCCTCATCCAAAGTCTTTACCCTATCTGCACCACCATTTCTATGTTTTCCTTATTCCTAATAGAATAACCTACTCCCCCCAATCCCTTGTTCCTCTTTACTCTAAGGCAGGTGTTATTTTATACCTCACCAATTCACCTCCTTGACTTCCTGTCATTCCTTCTCCCCACTTTCACAGAGATTCTGCTATCTGAAGAAATAGACATGCTTCAAAACAGTTACTTGATTGCTATCATAATATATTGTGAGAGCTCTTCCAAAGAAAATTGCTACTGTTGCTGCTAGTCATCAGCACATCTGTTTTAGTTGAAACAGACTAGTATTTGTACCTGTAGCCTCTCAAATTCTCATAGAATGATCTGGCATCTTTAGGTCTGCCTTGATCAAATAGCTACCCATCACAACGAAGCAAAGCCATAAGAAGCTTCAATAACTGCATAAAGAGTAACAAGCTTCAAGTACAATACATGCATTCTGATTCTGTGAATGAGAAAAGGGGAAATAACTCCCCTCCTCATCCCTACAGCTCCTCACTCAAGTATCCCTAGTGGGGCCCAAGAGGAAAACCAAAGACATTGTAATAACATTATGATTAGTAATTCAATCAAAGAGTTGAGAGATGAAATAAGGAAATAGATTAGAGACCAATTTCAAGAGATGAGAGACAACTTCTACAGGGAAATAAGAGAACAATTCCATGAGATGAAAGATCAGCTATACAAAGAAATAGACATTCTGAAAAGAGATGTAGCAGAGCTATCAGGATTGAAAAACATGGTTAACCAAATCAAATCTTCACTGGAAGATACCAACACCAGAGTATACTCCACTGAAAATAGAACTTCAGATCTTGAAGAATGAACATCGGAAAATGAGGATCGGCTATACAATGTCGAATTCAAAGAAGATAAACAGGATAAACAACTTATATTACATAATCAGAAATTCCAAGTAATATTTGATGAGATGAGGCACAATAATCTGAGAATCGTTGGCCTGGAGGAAAACTCCAAACAGCAAACAAGAGTCTTTAAAATCCTTTTAAGCAAAATCATAAGTGAGAACTTCCCTTATTTTACAATTGATCTGGAATATCACATCCAAGATGCTTATAGAACACCAAATAGGCCTAATCAAATGAGAAACTCACCAAGACATATCATATACAAAATGAATAATAGAGAAATTAAAGAAAGAATTCTAAAAGCAGCTAGAGAAAAGCCCCAAATCAGATTCAGAGGCAAACCAATTCTGATCACTATGGGTTTCTCAGAGCAAACAATGAAGGCCAGAAGAGCTTGGAACAATATCTTTCAAGTGTTAAAAAATAACAACTTTCACCCAAAGATAATATACCTCACAAAAATCAGCTTCAAACGTGTTGGGGAAATTAAATACTTCAACGATAAACTCAAGCTAGCAAGATACAGAACACAAATCCTGCTGTACAGAATATTCTCAAAGATGCTCTTCATTCAGAAGAAAAATGCCAATGATATCCTGAATCCTTAAACAAGGGCAAGTCAATAATCGTATTGTACACAAATTGACTTCCAAGATGACTCAAATCTCTGTAATTGATACAATGTCAGAGACTCAGCCTCCCATATCAGCCTCCCTATTCTAACTTTGAATGTGAATGGTCTCAATGCGCCAATTAAAAGACACAGACTGGCACACTGGATCAAAAAACAAAATCCAACAATATGTTTCCTGCAAGAAACACATTTGACACTCAAAAATACACACAGGCTGAAAGTGAAAAGATGGCAAAATGTCTACCAGGTCTGTGACCCAAAAAATCAAGCTGGCTAGGTGATTCTAATTTCTGATAAAATCAATTTCCAACTAAAATGAGTCAGAAAGAACAAAGAGGGTCACTTTATCATACTAAAAGGGATATTTCATCTAGAAGATATAACGATAATTAACATTTATGCCCCCAATTACAACCCCCCCAAATATAAGGAAAAAATACTTAAGGACATTAATCCCCTCATGATCTCAACACAATAATTCTGGGGGACTTCAACACACCACTAT
>PVKS010043340.1:0-14935 GCA_004027875.1 Aplodontia rufa | reverse complement strand
AGCAATTAATTGCAAGAAAAATAACAGAAAGTACACAAATTCATGGAGATTGAATTAATACCCTCTTAAATGAATAATGCATCAAAGAGGAAATCAAAACAGAAATGGAGATATTCTTGGAAATGAATAAGAATATAGATAGTGTATCATAATATCTGGGACAGTACAAAACATTCTTAAAAGGAATAGTAATAGCTCTTCATCAAATATCAGGAGAGAGCCTAAGTAAATAAACACATGCTCCACTTCAAAGCTGTACATAAAGAAAAATAATCCAATCCCAAATCTATTAGAAGACAAGAAATAACATGAAAGCTGAAATTAATGAAATTGAGAATAGAAAAACAATGCAATCAGCACATTACAGCAACACAGCAAAATCTATCTTCATTGCAGCTCAGTTTACAATAGCTAAATTATGGAAACAACCCAGATGTCCCTCACTGGATGAATGAATCCAAATACATACATACCATGGAGTTCTACTCAGCAATTAGAAACAATGATGTTGCAGCCATTGAAGGCAAATGGATGGCTATGGAAGAAATTATGCTGAGTGAAGTCAGCATAACCCAGAGAACCAAGAATCAAATGTCTTCAATCATCTTTGGAAACTGGATCTAGACCCTGGCCAGTGTGAAACGTGGCCAACTCTCATGTATTAAATCCAGAAAAGGTATAGTGACACACATCCTAAGGCATTCATAGAGATGTATTAGGAAGGAGGGGGAGGGATTAGAATGAGTAATTGCAGGGTCTCTAGGGGGTAAATCTAAATATGTGTATATACATATATATGTGTGTGTGTGTGTGTGTGTGTTATTGTTTCATTGGAAGCATGTTTGATTGTTCAACAAATAAATTTCTTAAAGAAAAACAATACAAAAAATCAATGAACCAAAGAATTGGTTCTTTGAAAAAATAAATAAAATTGACAGACCCCTAACCAACCTCACTAAAAGAAAGAATGAAATGAAAGAAACAAACAAGATCAGAAATAAAAATAAAGACATCACCACTGACTCATTTGAACTCCAGAGAATTATCAGAAGGTAATTTGAAAAAAAACATACTCCTCCAAATTAGATAATCTGGAGGATATGGACAAACACCTAGCCACATATGACATTCCCAAATTGATGCAGGAGGATACTGAACATTTGTACAATCAATGTCTAGTAGCAAAATGGAAATAGCAATCAAAGGCGTTCCAAAAGAGAAAAGCAAAGGACCTGATTGATTCACAGATGAGTTCTATGATACCTTTACAGAAGAATTAATACCTGTCCTTATTATGCTTTTCCATGAAATTTAAAGGGATGGAATCCTCTCAAACACTTTTTATGAGCCAACCATAACCCTGATACCAAAACTCAACAAAGTCACATGAAGAAAAGAAAACTATAGACCAATATCCCTGATGAACATAGATATAAAAAAACCTTAGTAAAATTCTAGTAAACTACATCCAAAAACACATCAAAAAGAATATATCACAATCAAATGCTTAAAAACAGGCCCTGTCTCCACTGTGCGTAGGGAGTTTGTGGAGTTAAGGGGTGCATCTCTCAGCCCTATCCACCTCCACCCCAGCCAGGAGCACATTACAAGATAAACACACTGAATCCTTTGTCCCAGCTCAAATATCACAAGAGACTGTTTCAGCAACCACCAGCAGAGGGAGCATTGAAAACATCTCACAAGACTTCTGACTTTCAGATCCCCTGAAAGTCCAAACTGAGAGTCCCTGCCACTGAAACCCAAATGGAGATTGAACATCTCCTCCCAAAGGGATCAGAGATACTCTTACTGACTATAGTTCCAAGTTTTTATTAAGAATTATTTATTTTTATCCTTTTTTGATATATATATATATATATATATATATATATATATATATATATTTGTTTCTCTCCTGTTATTGATGTCTTTTAGTGCAATAACTAGAAAAGTTTATTGGTTCATGGTCATGTAAAAATACTAGCTGTTTTTATTTCCCTGTTCCTTTGTTTTCTGAGGGGGATTTTCTCTCCCCCTTCTTTATTTTTTTCTTTATTTTTTTTTCTTCTCTTAAATTTTATTTTGTTTAGTTTTTTTTTATATTCCTTTCTCATTTTCTTCCTTTCTCTCTATTTTATCTCTTATCCCCTCTTGTCTACCCTGTCTATCCTTATCTTCCCACCTGAGAACAGGGATTCTGGCCAGTACATATATTATTTGAAGTATATTTTACCTGACATGCTTAATTTACCAGTGGGAACAACTTCCCTTAAGTGATCACCCAAATCTTAATATCTCTTTTAGCCTTCCTATATTAGGTGATAGCTAACTTTGCTTCACTCTGGATCCATATTTTCTTTCCTTCTTCTTCAGTTTTTAAGATTCTTTTATTTTCTTTTTCTTTTTTTTCTTTCTATCGAGTTCTTTTTCCTTCTACAGCAAATCCTTACTTCCTCCACATTTTCTCACGATTGGTCAATATAATCTCCTCTCTAAATTTCAATTGCATTACCTTCTCTCTCTGGCTCCCATTAAGTTAATATCTTTCAACTCCCTACCATTTTGGCTGTGTAACAATTACTGCTGTGATTGACAATCTGAATAACATGTGTATGTTTTTGAAGTCTGACATAGGTGATAGTTAAATACTAGTGTTGCTGAAAATATTGCCTATCACTACCATTAGTTTCATAGGCTGTATTTATAAGTGTACTATAGTCTGTTCTGAATAACCAATTTAATACTGTTTATTGTAAGCTTTGGTTGTACATATTGATAATCTTCTATTAGTACACGAGGTACTGGAAATTTTTAAGGGGAACTAACAATTCACAAGAAAGGGGTCAGACTTCTGAACTCAACTTTCCTGACAATACCCCAACCCAAGTAACGTACTGGACAAAATTCTCAATCCAACAGCTTAGTCCTAAATAGGGGGAAAAGGAAAGAAAAACCCCTGAGTCTTGAATGGCTTCCACAAAGGGATCTCTAGTCAAATAAGCAAGAAGAATATCTTCAAACATGAGAAATCAAACTCAAAGAGGTTCACCTCAATCCCACAACTCCCCTAGCAAGGGGACTAATGCTGGGGCCCTGGATGAAAATCTAGAACAATTTATCAATGGTATGATAACAAAAAGGAACAACAAATTAAAAGAAGAGATAATGAAGGGAAAAATGAAAAAAACCAAGAGTTGAAAAACTCTATCATTAAAGAAATTGATGTTCTCAAAAGGAAGTAACAGATCTAAAATCTGAAGTCAATGACATGAGAGGGATCATGGAAGAATTTAATAATAGACTAACTTCAGTAGAAAATAGAACCTTAGCTATTGAAGAAAGAACATTTGACCACAAGGACAGGCTGACCAAGCTAAAGTGAACCAACGACATAAAAAAAAAAACAACAAAGAGAACATGATCAGAACTTTGAAAATGTCTGGGATGAAATGAGAAGAAACAATCTGAGAGTAATTGGGATACAGGAAGAAACTGAGACATACATGAATGGCGTGAGGAACATCCTAAAGGAAATTGTGAAAGAAAACTATTCTCATATAAAAATAAAATCAAACATGCTCATCCAGGAAGCTTACAGGACACCTGAAGGCCTAATGAAATGAGAAACTCACCAAGACTCATCATGTTCAAAATTTAATAACAGGGACACCAAGGAAACAATATTAAAAGCAGCAAGGGAGAAACACCAAATCACATTTAGAGGTAAACAAACAAGAATTGTTTGTGACTTTTCAACCCAGACTCTGGAGGCAAAAAGGTCTTGGAAAGAAATCTTTCAACACTGAATGACCACAACATGCATCCAAGAATTCTATACCCAGCAAAACTCAGCTTCAAATTTGATGGAGAAATGATAACTTTTCAATGTAAGACAAAACTGGCAGCATTCATAAACACAAAACCCACCTTAAAAGGAATTCTCAAGGATCCACTCCAGACAGAAGAACATGTAATTGATACCCAAAACCCACAAGCAGAGGAAATACAGTAAAAATATCACCCTTCAATACCAACCAAGACAACAACAGAACTAGCTAAATAAGACACAATGAGTATGAACAAATTACACACTTCTAATTTAAACTGATCGTCAATGGTTTAAATGCACCACTCAAAAGACACAGATTTGCAGACTGGATCAAAAAAAACAAAAACCAACAGTATGCAACTTACAAGAAACCCACCTAACAGATAATGACATCCACAGATTAAGGGTGAAAGAATCGAAAAAATCTACCATGCGTACGGCCCAAGAAAGCAAACCGGCATCACAATACTTATATCCGAAAAAGTAGATTTCAAGCATAAATCAATCAGAAGAGATAAAGAAGGCCACTACTTAGTACTAAAAGGAACCTACAACAGGAAGAAATAACCATCGTTAATATTTACTCTCCAACTCTGTGAATAAATTACTTCATGACATCAAACCACCCGTGAACTTCAATGCATTAATATTGGGAGACATCAACACTCCTCTGTCACCATTAGACAGATCATCAAAACAAAAAATTAATAAAGAAATCACCAGCCTAAATAACTCCATAAATCAAATGACCTTAACAGACATATATAAAATATTCCACCACCAGTTAGCAGAATACACCTTCTTCTCTGCAGCACATGGATCTTTTTCCCAAAATATATCATATTCTGGTATACAAACAATCTCAGCAAATATAAAAAAGTAGATATTATTCCTTGCATCCTCTCAAACCACAATGTCATGACCTTAGCAATCAACAGTAAAAATCATAACAGAAAACACATATATTCATGGAGATTGAATAATACCCTATTAAACAAAGAATGGATCCAAGAAGACATGAGAGAAGAAATCCAAAAGTTCTTGGAAGAGAATGAAAATGAAGACACAACATATCAAAACCTCTGGGACAGCAAGAAAGCATTCCTAAAGGGAAAATTTATAGTACTGAGTGCCCATATTAAAAGAGAAGAGAGATCCCAAATAAATAAGCTTATGCTCCATCTCAAAGCCCTTCAAAAGGAAGAACAATCTAACCCCAAAGCCAGCAGAAGATAGGAAATAATCAAGATCAGAGCTGAAATCAATGAAATTAAGAAGAAGAAGAAGAAGAACAACAACAACAACAACAAAAAACAATAAAAAGAATTGATAAAAAAAGAGCTGGTACTTTGAAAAAATAAACAAGATAGATCCCTAGTGAATCTCACTGAAAGAAGGAGAAAAATGAAACAAATCAATAAAATCTCCAACGAAGAGGGAACGATCACCACTGACCCCATGGAAATCCAAACAAATATAAGATCATATTTTGAAAACCTATACTTCTCCAAATTAGATAATTTGGAAGAAATGGAGAAATTTTTTGAAGCATACAACATCCCTAAATTGACACAGAAGAATACTGAATTCCTAAACAACTCAATAACAAGTACTGAAATCCATACTGTAATTCAAAGTCTACCAAAGAAGAAAAGTTCAAGACCTGATGGCTTCCCCACTGATTTTTACCACACTTTTGAGGAGGAACTAACACCTTTCCTTATTAAGATATTTCAAGAAATTGAAAAGGAGGGAACTCTCCCATCCACTTTTTATGAAGCAACCATAACTCTGATATCAAAACCCAACAAGGGTACATCAAAAAAAAAAAAAAAAAAACTACAGACCAATATCCCTGATGAACCTGGATGCAAAAATTCTGAATAAAATTCTAGCAAACTATATTCAAAAACTTAGCAAGAAAATAATCCATCATGGTCAATGGGGCTGCATCACACATATGCAGGGCTGGTTCAACATAAGCAAAAAAATTAATGTAATTCACCACTTCAACAGAATCAAGGCCAAAAACCATATGATCATCTCAATCGATGCAGAAAAGGCCTTTGATAAAAATTCAGCCCCTTTTTATGCTCAAAACTCTAGAGAAGATAGGGACCAAAGAAACTTTTTTGAACTATATAAAGGCTATATATGCTAAACCCTCAGCTAGTATAATACCCGAAAACATTTCCACTAAAATCGGGAACAAGACAAGGCTGTCCGCTCTTACCACTTTTATTCAATATTGTTCTTGAAACCCTAGCTGGAACAACAAAGCAAAAGAAAGAAATCAAAGAGATAAAAATAGGAACACAGGAAGTCAAACTGTCCTTTTCTGCTGATGACATGATCCTGTATCTGTAAGATCCAAAAAACTCCATCAGTAAACTGCTTGAACTTCAAAACAGAAGTTCAAAAGTGGCAGGCTACCAGATGAACACCCATAAATCAATGGCTTTCCTATACACTAATAATAATAGGACAGATGAAGAAATCAGGAAATCAGTCCCATTCACAATATCTTTGAAAAAAATTAAATACTTGGGAATTAACCTTACAAGGGAAATCAAAGATCTCTACATAGAAAATTATCCGTCATTGAAGAATGAAATCCAAGATGACCTAAGAAGATGGAAAGATGTCCCATGCTCTTGGTTAGGCAGAATTAATATAATAAAAATGGCAATTCTACTGAAAGATCTATATAGATTTAATGCAATCCCTATTAATATACCAATGTCATTCTTTACAGACAAAGAAAAAGCAATTCTCAAATTCATTTGGAACAATAAAAAGCCCAGAATAGATATTACTAAGCAAGAAAGATGAAACAGGCAGTTTTGCCATACCAGATATAAAACTGCACTATAGAGCTGTAGTAACAAAGACAGCGTGTTACTGGTATCAAGATACCAAAAAAGAGCAATGGAATAAAATAGAAGACCCTGAAACAAACCCTCAAATTTTTAAACATCTGATTTTTGACACAGGGGTACAAAATATTACATGAAGGAAAGACAACCTTTTCAACAAATGGTGCTGGACAAACTGGACAGCCATTTGCAGAAAGTTGAAATTAGACCCATATATTTCACCTTGTACAAGAATAAAATCAAAATGGATCAAGGAGCTAGGAATTAAACCAACTACCTTGCAACTAATGGAAGATAAATTAGGACCAACACTTCAGCATTTGGGAGTAGGCAAAAACTTTCTCAACATGTCTCCTAAAGTGAAGGAAGCAAAGTAAAAAATCTGTGAAAGCTAAAAAGTTTTTGTACTGCCAAGGAAATAATCAAAATATTCAAGAGGTTTCCTACAGAATTGGAGAGAATCATGAACTGTGATTCCTCTGACAGGGGCCTGATATCCAGAATCTATAAAAATCTCAAATACAAAAACATAAACAACATAATCAATCAATAGGCCAAAGAGCTAAATAGAAACTTCTCAACAGAGGACATTGATCAAGCCAATGAATACATGAGAAAGTGCTCTAAATCACTAGTCATCAGATAAATGCAAATGAAAACTACATTAAGATATCACCTAATTCCAGTCAGATTGGCAAAAATGAAGACAACAAACAATAATTGACGCTGGAGGTGTTGTGGAGTGATAGGCACACTAGCACACTGTTGGTGGAACTGCAGACTGGTACAGCCCTGCTGGAAAGCAGTGTGGAGAATCCTCAAAAAATTACGGATGAACCCACCATATGATCCTTCTCTTCCTCTCCTGGGTATTTTTCCAGGGGATTTAGAATCAGCACATTTTAATGACATAGCAAATGTGATATTCATAGCAGCTCAATTTACAATAGCTAAATCATGGAAACAACCCAGATGCCCTTCACTGGATGAACAGATCCAAAAACTGTGGTACATATATGCCATGGAGTTCTACTCAGCAATTAGAAACAATAATATTGTATCCTTTGAAGGTGAATGGATGGCTATGGAAGAAATTATGCTGAGTAAAATAAGCATAATCCAGAGAACCAAGAGTTGAATGTCTTCACTCATCTGTGGAGGCTGGAGCTAGAGCCTGGCCATTGAGAAAGGAGGTCAATTTTCATGTTTGAAATCCAGAAAAGCTGTAGTGTCATAAAACCTAAGGCATTTGTAGAGATGTATTGGCAAGGTGTGGGGAGGGAAAAAGGGTGGGTAATTGACGGGGGTCTCTTGTTGGTAAATCTAATTTTCAAATATATGTATATATATATATATATATATATATATATATATATATATACACATGTATATATATATTATATTTTTTCATTAGGAGCATGTTTGTTCAACAAATAAATTTCTTATTAAAATAAAAAATGAGGTCAATTAATTAAAAAACAAAAGAGCTAACATAAATAAAACAGAGCAATAAATAACAAAAATTTTATAAAGGACCCAGACTAGACTTGACAACCACAGTGTAGTGACTTATGGCTCTGACTTTGTGTGTGTATGTGTTTGTGTAGTCTGATCCTGAAATTTATTACATGTGAAACAATTCCTCTGGTGTTTTTTTAAAATAATTGTTAGTAAAGTATATACATTTTATAAAATATTTAAATATTTTAGGTCAGGGGAGAGAGCTTTATAATTATTTCATGTCATTAAGGATTCCTAAAGTTATCAATTCTTTCCCTATTCTATTATCCACTTAGAAGAAGCCATGACTGTCAGAGGAAGTATGGAAAAGCTAAGTTGCAAAAAGGGAGCAAATAATTTAGGTCAATAAAGCTCAAATGTGGGGAGTTAAGGGCTGGAGAGGTAGATCATCTGTAGAACACTAGCCTGGCATGTGTGAGTTCCTGTATTCAATCCATAACACCACACATACAACTAAGTTGAGGCAAAACAAAAACCTGATTAACATGTAAAATTTACTCTCTCTTTCTTTCTTTCTTTTTTTTTTTAAGTGTGTAGTTACAGGGAGATTGCTTGAGCTTTGCTAGTCCTCAGTGGAAACCACATAGAATTTTTGAGGCGGAAGATGCTTTTGCAAGGAACATATATGTATATCGTATGTCATTACCAATTGCTTATATTCTGATAAATATGTCACAAGGCAAATTTGTGATTGTGCAAACATTGTACAGTGTAGTCAAAGCAAGACACTATCACTAGGCTGTATAATCTGATGGCATCACTGGTTGCATACATGGTCTGTTGTTGACGGAAATCTTAAATGATGCAAGACTGTCTTATTGCCTGTGAACGTTCTGTAACCTACCATTTCAAAACATGGGTTTGGTCATACAGTGCTTACAAATCTTAACTCTACATTCTATGACTGCAAATGTGGGAAATTTTCTTCACATACTAAATACTTCCAAACTTAAAAATACTAAATGAGGTAATTAATATATATAAAATGCTAAATATTTATTATCAAATAACCATCAATAGAAGATTATTGTTAAGACAATTTTAGAAATTACTAATTGTAGAAATTACTAAAATCAGGATGTTGATGATTGTGATATAAAATGATACAATTAGGTTTAAGGGTTGTTGGTGTTTTCAAATAATAGTCATCAGAAATTTGAATTCTATGTAATCATGAGTTAAATAACTTCTGCAAAATTTCAGAGAGTAAAATATTTTAATAAAAAATGAAAAGAATTTCTGAGACCAACTATGTAGACCCCATTAAATGAACAACAAAGTGTAACTTGATGACCACAGGCATACCCTTTCTGCTATTTTGCTTTTATCATCTCCAGAAAGAATAGTAATACATTATAAACAATGATAAATACATTTTAGAGACATAATTTTACTGCAATATTAATGCAGACCCAGGAATACTATGTGAAAAGAATCTATTATTTCCAAGGGGGATAATATTTATCCATTCAGAATTAGATTCTTAAACATGTACTTTCAGAATAAAAGTCAATGAGAAGGGGTTGGGGATTTAGCTTAGCGACAGAGCGCTTGCCTAGCATGCGCAAGGCCCGAGTTTGGTCCCCAGTTCTGAAAAACAAAGAAATAGACAAACAAAAAACCCAAAAAGTCAATGAGAAAAAAACCACAGGGAATGGCAAAAGTACAAAAGAAATAAGACAAATATTATTGTAATTTTCCAAAATTGGAAAACAGGGATTCTATAACTACATATCAGTTAGCCAATAAGCCTGACATGGGTCTTTGGCATCATTCTAGAACAGATTATGTAGCAGATGGTTTATAAAAATTTTACAAATATGGTATTGATCACTGGGCACCAACACGAGTTCATGTGGTGCGAAACACACCAAAGCAATTGTGTTTTCTTTAGCATAGACAATATTAACCCAGTAAACTAGGTTAGAGAAATTATAATTTCCTAAATTGAGCAATAACTTTTCAAAGTTTATATAATATTTTATGTATGATTTTCTAAAATGGTGCTAATATGAAATTACTATTGTGTGAAATTTTTGTTGCTATATAACTGCACCTAATTCTTGGTATGAATTTTGGCTACAGTTTTCAATAACTATTCTATATGAGAAATACCATGAATGTTTTCTAAAGGCTTATTTAGGCTCTAACTCAGATACCCTGATTCAGTAAGTTTGATTATACTTCAGCACTTGTAAAATAATATATTGCAATTGATATTTTTAGGTTTAATCTAAGAAAATAAATACAATTTGCAATTTTTGTTTTAGGTTTGGGACCACTTCACTTTTCATAATTGATTTTAGTCTATAAAACATAAGGGTGTCTATTGATGATGTTCTATCTATAATTCAAAGGATGAAAATAGTAAAATATTCTTTTTTACAAATAATTGTAAATTTGATTTTTAAAATATTAACTATATTTTTAGCACAATATACAGAATACTTACTCTTTTAGACATATTTTAGAACATATTTTATGTCCTCTCAACGACTGTGAAAGACTTTTCTTCCATTTGAAATAAAATCTTTACCCACAAGTTTCAAAGTTACTGAACTCCTTCTCCACCATCTGTGTAGTCTAGTCTCCAGTTGTCCTCTTCATTCATTCTTTTTAGCCAAACTAGTACATTCTTCAGAAAAGCCAGGGATTCCACCATCTCAGTCTTTCACATTCCCACCATTTCCCAGATAACCACGTGGCTTGTTTTACAGTTATTTATTTTATACATTAACTGCCTCTGTAAAAGGATTTTATGTAATAGCATACTTTAATGAGTAAATAGATATTTATTTTTCCCTTCTGTGTCCTAAATATGTCGGTTGTACATACTTAAAATCAGCCATGATGTTGATTATACCTTGTTGATTATAGGACAATATAAAAGCATGGTTAGACTTAATTTTACCATCTTAATAAAACACATACAATATTAAGAAAACAATACTACAAATATTTTTGATGACAGCATATTTTACTCACATGATCTTTTTATTTAAATTTCTACATTGTCTTTTCTAATTTGTCTATATGTTTATTATATTTGAGAGAATATTAGCACAAGTTCAATGCTGTCTGAGAAAATGGAAAAATTGTACAATGCATATTTTATATCAAACTGATGACAATAATATTTAACATTTTAGAAAGTGTCTAAAATCCAAGCTCTGTTTTAAACAAATTACTCCAGCACAACTATACTTTATGCACAAAGGAACAAATTTGTATTCGTAACTATCATACAGAAATTTCAAAACAAATTGGATCACAAACTTAAATTTTAGGGTTAAAAATACAAAAAATTTTGGGAGAAAAGCATAGCATAAATCTTATTGACATTTTGTTAGGCAATGAAAATAAAATAAATACGATATTTTCATCAAAATGGTTGAGATTTTCTCTGCAAGTTACATTATCAGTAAATGAAACACAGCTCCCAGAATGGGAAAACATATTGCAAACCACATATAAAGAACTTGCATCTGGTATATGTAACGCACATGTAACTGAAGAAGAAAATGAAAAATAAACCAATAAAAATTGACTAAGGTCTTCAACAGATAGTTCAAAAGAAATTTTGCATATATGACAAATATGTGATATGAAAATGCATAACTTAGTTGTCTAAGTTATTCCCACAGCTCTCAAACAGGATGATTTTGTCCCTGCCCTGATAATATCTGGAGATACTTCTGACATGCAGAATGGAGAGGACAGAAAGGCTGTTAAACATTCCACAATGTGTAAGATAATCTCCTACAGCCATCTTTGTCCATCCCCAAATGTCATTGTTGAGAAACCTTTTAGTGGAGATTCAGTCCAAAGATTCATTCAGCCAAAATATTCATAATTTTACTTGGTCATGACACTGCATTTGTGAATATGCTGTAAATACAAAACTATAAACCAATGTGAGGAAAACATTTACCTAAATTTTCATGTTACTATTAAATTATTAGTAACAAGAAACAGTTTCCCAAGTAAATAGCTGAAGGTGAAAAATGAAAAGGGTCAAACCTGAAACAAATCATGTTGACTTTTACTCTTCCATCTGCTGCTGCCACACTGTTTAGCAACACAGTAAGTAGCACCAACAATTATGCAGGTTTTAGAGCAAAATTGCAGTTATCTTACCTTTCAGCACTTTCTTTTTCACTTGATACAGGTCCTCCAATAGTAAAACCCAATGTGTGTGTGTGTGCATCTGTGTGCAAGAAATGGTTAGAAGTGATCAGTTCTACATGTAATATATGTATGTATATATACATGTACATTATAGTATACATATATTTTAGTTTATATGTATAATATCATTTAATGTGATATATTGATATTTATATATACATATTTACCATTGCTTCTCATTTACTTGAAAACAAGAGAACCATGAATGGAAACAAGTCTTTATTCAACTACGGACATACCAGAATGGACAAAATCCAAACCACAGACAAAACAAATGCTGGTGAGGATGCAGAGCAGCATAGACTCTCATTTATACTGGTGGGAATGAAAAATTGCACAGCCATTTTGGGCAATAGCAGTTTCTAACAAAACAAAGCATATTTTTACCAAACAATCCATCAGTTGTGCTTCTTGGCATTGACCCAGTGAAGTGAAACATATCAAAATAAAAACCTGTGCATGAATATTTACAGCAACCTTCCTCATAAAAATTCTAAAATCTTAATTGACCAAGATATCTTTCAATTGGTGCATAGTTTAACAAACAGATACGTTCAGACATTGGTATATTATTCATCTTTAAATAGAAATACCTTATTAAGTCATAAAAAGACATGGAAGAAACTTAAAAATACATTAAGTGAAGTAAGACAATCTGTAAAGTCTTCATTATGTTATTCTGCTAGGGCTTCTATGACAGAAAATCACAAATTGGTTAGCTTAAATAAGAGAAAAAAATTTTTTTTCTTTTTTTTTTCAGGGAAGAGGTCCAAACTTGGGGCCTTGCGCATGGTAGGCAAGCGCTCTTAACACTGAGCTAAAACCCCAACCCTGAAAAAAAATTTTTTTAAAGAAAGAGAGGGGCAGTGAGACAGAGAGAAAGAGAGAACCTATTTTATTTAGTTTTTCATGTGACTTTTGTTGCTCTGACACTTCATTATGTACATGGTGCTTGGGTTTGAACCCATGTCCTTGCTCATGCCAGGCAAGTACTGTAACAGCTGAGCCACCCTTCCAGCCTCTAAATAGCAGAAATTTTCTCCCTCTTGAAGACCAGAAGTCCAAGGACAAGCTGTCAGTGACTTGGTCTGGGTTGCATATGTCCTAACCCTGCTGTGTCTTTACGTATTCTTTTCTCTATATGCATACATCCCTTTTGCATCTTTCACTTCTTTCTTTTAAGGCCACCAATCATTTGGGATTGTATATCAACCATATCCTATTTAACCCTAATTATCTACCTAAAGTTTGTAACACAGTTACTTAGGGAGGAGGGCTCTATTCTATGAATTTTGTAGTGACAGAATTTATTCTATAACAGCTAAATATTGTATGAATCCAGACAGGAGACATTTTGGAAAAGGCAAAGGTTTGGAGACAGTAACAACATAAGTGGCTTTCAGACGTTAGGAAGGGAAGGGAGATGAATAGGTGGAGTCAAAAGGAATTTTAGGACAGTGAAGCTTCTCGATATGACACCATAGTAGTGAGTACATATCATTATACGTGTGTTGAAACCCAACAACGGATGACACTGAGACTGATTCCTAATGTGTGGACTTGGAGTGATGATGATGTGTCAATGTAGGTCCATCCATTGTAACAAATATTCCATTCCGGTACAGAATATTGATAGGGAGGGGGAAGGTGGTAGGTGTGTACATTCCACCAAATTTGACTATGAAATTAAAGCTACCCTAAAAATAAAATCTATTTTAAAAAAGACGAAGATACTGAATTTTGTTTTGTACGACTGCTTTAACGAAGTACCACAAATTGGTGGCTAAACACAACATAAGTGTATTGTCCCGTGGATGAAGGTGTGAGAAATCTTCAATCACATCCTTGACCTTTTCTAGCTCTGTCTTCCTTCTCTTGGAGTAACCTTCCTTAGTCCTGATATGCCTTATTTGTCTAGTTTGTCCTGATCTCAGCTCAGATGTCATCTCCTGAGAAAAACCCCTAGCCAGCCATGCTACCACATATCCCTTCTTTACTTCTCATCATAATGCTTATTGTTATTTGATTTTTAATTTAATTGTCAAAAATTTAAGAATGCATTGTGTTTAATGCATTGTGTTTTTTATCACTAATACCTGGATGATTTAGCACGTGGTGTCTTTTCATAATCTTGTACAATACAAGAGAATGATAAAAATCTGATGAGACACTTTGTGTCAATCAGTCGCCTAACCATCGTAACCTCAGCCCATGAGATCCCAGGAGAAACTAAGTCTTCCCAGACTCTTTGCAAGTGTGCATTTCCTGCCTCACATCTGTGCCATCTTCTGTATCTTTCTGAATTACATCTTCTGTATCTTCCTGAATTGCCAACTGTGTTTATCTTTTTCTTATTTTATTGAAGTTTGCTCTTTTGCAAGGATAGGCTTCTAAAGTTAAAGATAAAAAAAGAAAAGGATAATCATCAACATTACCTTTAAAAGCATTCTTTTAAATCCTCCCAAATGTGTAATTTCAATCATGATTTTAGGACATAAAACCATGGGTGTAAAAGATATAT